>JAULBY010028439.1:0-16352 GCA_032358315.1 Ophiocytium majus | reverse complement strand
ATTAGCAGATAATGTGCCCTACATGATGAGAAACGGAGTGATGTCCGTAAGTGGCTTGGTATCACAGTAAAGCTGTGTGTGATTTGTTCAGTCACCTCAAGAAGGGGAAGAGTTTGTAGTAACCATTGAACTATTCCTAACCCAGCAATGGGGACAACCGCAACACTTGTAAGTTGGATAAAGTAGGGTGTTATTTGCTCCTGTAGCTCATTCGGTTAGAGCAACTGACTCATAATCAGTAGGTGCCTGGTTCGATTCCATGCGGGAGCACAGATATATAGCGGGTCGGAGAAATGGTAACTCGTTGGGCTCATAACCCAAAGATGGTTGGTTCGATTCCAACACCCGCTACTAATAGTAACCCAGCTTCTCTAAGTGCAAGATTTGTATGTTAAGCTTATTAAACATAACCCCTGTATCACTGTAATAAGCACCAAGTTAATAGGTGCAGGAATTAAAAGGATAAGAAAGAGAGAATAATTAAGGCAGCGATGGCATATACGTTGATCTAACTGGAGCTATTAAATTAATTTGGTACTTACAAAAGAATATATTATTTTTAAGTATAAATAAAAAGTTATGATGCATAAAGCAAAAAGATTAGTACAAAAGCTAGCTCTTATAACACTTAAAGCTGTAAAGAATAAAGCTACTCAGCAAGATAAGTCTGAGTATGAAAAAGAATGTATTTCCGTTTGCAAAGCTCTTATTCATAAAGAAGCAAGTGTGTTACTTCTATCTCCTATATCAGGTAAGCGATATATAAAAAGTCACGATGAGCAATTATTTATTATCATTGAGTCAAATTTAATTACAATCGTCAATCATCAATACTCTTATAATATTAGTATGTGGGGCAAACCAATGGAAACTATTATTAGAATGTTTGACATTGAAGTTGAAAAGCGTAGAGAAGCTATGGAGATGGAAATTCGTTCCAATGTTAAGCATTCGCTAGCTAATATATTTAAAAATTTATCCGATGAAAAAATTTAATTCGCTATTCTATACAGGATTGACAATAATTTTATCTCCTGTAGTTATCTTTACTATCGTTGCTTTTGCTAGTATGAATAAAAAAGAAATTATTCAGCCAGTAGTTAAGGAAGTAGTAGTGGTAGAAGTTAAACCAAAAGTTCATGTAGACACACTTCCCGATCCAGAACCAGTTAAGCCTATTAAAAAGAAAAAAATTGAAGTAGTAGATTCCATTCAGCCTGTAATTCATTTGGATACTTTAATTCAAAAGGATACATTGCATTAACCACGCCAATTCCAAAAGGATTGGCGTTTCTACTGATTGTAGATTCACTCCGAAAGAAATCTTAAAATATCCAAAAGAAAATTTGGTATTATGAAAGTAATTAATTATTTTTAAGTATAGAAATTAAAAAAAGATAAATATATGGTAGGTCAAGTTAAAACAAATGCTGTGAAATTCGGCAGCTATGGAATTATTTTAAACAAGGAACAATTATTCTATTATGTAGATGGAGAATTGTTTCGAGTAACAGATGTTTCCTATGAATTCAATTTCGACGACTTAATGGAGTTGGCTTTGAAAATTGCTGCGAAGAAAGACGCAACCAAAGTAAGTTTTGTTCACAGAAATGATATCGTTAACGTAAAATAATTATGATGCCAAAAAAATCTAAATACCGTATTGTGCCGACTACCAATGAAAAATTTGGAGCGTGTTGGGCACTTAAAGAAGGTGACGCTGTCATTGGAACTTTTATTAGTAAGCAGCATGCTGAAATTAAAAAAGCGTCACTCGAAAAGAAATCCAAAGAAGATTTTCTTTTGGTTAAGACTGTTAACCAAGAATTAAAAATTGAAGATTAATGAAAGTTAAAATTAAAGAAGCTGTTATTTTAGCAGTAATACAAATTGTACTTTATTCATTGATATGTGTAAATTATCGCGCCATTGCTTTGTTGCATTATCATGAAGCTGCATTGGCAGATTTTTTAATTGCGTCAATGAACTTTTTTGTAATTAGAAAAATTGCTCAATCCGGAGATGCATTTCATCAATGGATAGGGTATGTAGTAGGATCTGTAATAGGATCTTATGCAGGAATTTATTTATCAGTAATCATTAACTCTTAATATTAAATGGGCATGAAAGACGCAATTTTAAAAAACCTCATGGATGACTTAGCAGTTTATTATCCAGCAGTTTATTATCCACCAAATATAGATGGAATGGAATCTATAGAAGATATGAAAAGAGCCATGAATCCCAGCAATTCAGATTTGCAATTAAGGCTAATAGCTTTAAAAGAATTTATTCTTAACGAAAAGCAAACTGATGCAAACCTCTACCGTCCTTTATACAATGAAGAGTTTGGTGATACAGAACTTGATATTATCGAGCATTATATTAATACCGATGCAAAGTTAGATACTGAGCATGCTAAGGTATTAAATCGCATTGCAGAACTTATAGGGTTTAAATATACAGCCCCAAAAACTCTCGAGTTTAAATATAATGCAACTCAAAGAGTTAAATATTTAACTGATCCTTCTATAGATATGTCTATAAATTCAAGTATAGTTAATCAGTTAACTAGATATTTAGCTGCGGATATCAATCAGAAGCAGCTTTTGAATTACTTAGCCTCTGAGTCTCAAAATGATTTACAAGATCCATTCAGTGTCTGATATAGCAATACCATTCTATAACAATCTTAAACATTAACGTATATAAAGTATTATATCATGAATAAACTGTCAGTACAGGAGAAGAAACTAATTGAAAAATACAAGAAAAAGGTATGTAAGCAATACCCAGGAGCATATTTAACTGCTATTGGTAAAACTCACTATACCATTATGCAGGAGCAGGATGGTTTGCAACCAAAAGATATTTTAGCTGAATGGTGTATATTGCCTACTACCAATCCTATTAAAGCTTGGGAAATGGCACAGGTAGGAGCAAAGTCCAATCAAAATTTAAACAGAACTCATCCTTTACGAATTGAAGGAATGGATATGGAAGATAAAATTGCTCGAGTAGAAGCTAGACGATTAAAGACAGAATCTGTTAGAGAATCGCGAAAAACAAAAGAATATGATATTTATTAATAAATTAGAAAGTTATGTTTAAAAATATTTTCGGTTCGAAAAAAGAACCAGACGAAATTAAAATTGCAGAGGAAGAAGCTCAAATGTCTCAAGACTTTGAACGAGCTTCATTAGAAGATTTCCAAAACTCAGAAGAGTTTAAAAATGATACTATTGAAGTTCCTGAAATTCCTAACCTAGATGAGTTTCCAGAAGATTATTTATTTAATGCTCCTGAAATTGCTGGATGGATGTCCACTAACGAACAAGAATTACTTTTTTCAGCATTGCTGTTATTTTACTCTCCTAATTACTCTGTATTAGATGTAGGGTGTGGTCGTGCTGACTTATACGGATACCTTCGTAGAATGTTTCCTGAAAGTGATATTAATTATACTGGTATAGATTTAAACGCAAATATGATTCACGTTGCAGAACGTAAGTATCCTGTTTTATTAAATAATCTATCTGGCAATGATATTCTCACCGCTCCGGTTAGTGTTAATGATTGGGTATTTGGGTCAGGTCTATTTAATTTAAACGATCATCCTGATATGTTTGAATATGCTAAATCTGTAGTTGATAAAATGTATGAGAATGCTACTGTCGGAGTTGCATTTAATTTATTAACAGGACTTCCAGCAGATATGAATCAATCCGATATCGATCAGCTAATCATACATGATATGTCAGCTTGGTTAGATTATTTAGTTAGTAAATACACAAAGGTAGTTTGTCGCACAGATTATATGGCTGGCGATGTAACTTTCTTTATCTTTAAATAAACAAAAAAACAAAAACAAAATGATTATTACAATCGTAACAGTTGCTGCGTTAATTGCAGTGACAATTTATGGCTTAAGCCAAAGGAGTCAATTAAAAATTGCAATGGAAGAAATTGCAACTAAAGAATCAGTTAATGATTTATTACGCTCACATACAAAACGTATGGAATCTGAAAAGCTAGCTGATAAAGATTATATCAAAACTTTACGTTCTGAGTTACAATCTTATAAAGACAAAGCTAGATCATCAGCTGTGAAGGCAGTTCAGCGTCTAGCTCCAGATGCAGTAGAAAATAAAATTGGTAAAACTAAACCGACTAAGGCAGCTCCTGTAATTGCACCAGCAAAGCCTAGAAAGCCTTACAAGAAAAAAGACGCTTAATGAAGTCAGCTCCATTCGAGCAGTTTATTAAAAGTTTACTAGATCAAACTGATGCTGCAGACGCGCTAAGAAATTTAGCAGAAAGAAATATTCCATTGCAAGACAATAAACTAATGTCAGCAGTAGAATCAATTCTTCTAGAAGAGTCTATTGCAGCGCAGTTTGATTCTATAGGTTATGACGACAGAGATACTAAGGCTAAGGTTTTAGCTAAACTAACTAAATTATCCAATACTATTGATAATAAAAAAAGCAATGAATATTTAACTGTATACGTGTGCATTAAATATGTTACCGACGGGTATTCATTGACAAAAGAAATTGCAGAAGTCTTAAACACTATTTGGAAGAAGTATGGCTAATGATATTATATCGTTCCTTCGCAGTGCGTTGGAGCAAGAAGATTTAGTAAAATTAAATTTTGCTAATCAAGAAAAAGATTTAGATGCTAGATCATTGCTGTTGCGTGGATTTTTCAATCGTACTAAAATCTTTAATAAAATTAAGGTAATAGTAGACCCTTCTTGGCTCTGCTCTGAGATAATTATTAGAGGGAAGGAGTATGAATTTTAATGAGTACATAATCGATCAAGAAGACTACGATTTTTTCGCGAGTCTACCGAAGGATGAAAAGATTCTATTCCTATACGATTTAATTTGTATAGATGCTTATGGAGTAGGCTCAGAAGAACCAGAGTTTGAAGATCATCCTGATTTCGAAGTCGACATTGAGCATTTTAAAGATAGACTGTCGTCTATTATAACTGGATCTATAAATCCAGATGCCAAAGTTAACGTGTTAATCGTTAACAACCGAATAATATTAAATTCCAATTCACAAGAGTTTTTAGATGAAGCCATTACAGAAATGTTTATGGATGGCTGTGTAATGGTCGCATATAAATTTTCAGACACTGCAATGAAAGTATTCAAGCAGCAAGAGTTTTGCAAAGCCTTTACTCTGTTAGGACGAAATGAAAAAATTTCTATTAATTAAGTTATGTTTAACATAAGAAGAGAATTCATACAATGGGAAGATGGCTTAGTAGAAGTCATTAAGAGTTGCCCATCACATAGAGTTAAAGACGCCAATGGACTTAGAACCCTATTAGAATGTGATGTTGTATTGCGCAAGAACGAAACTACTTACATCTGCCGCAAAGTGAGTGAAGCGGAGCTAGTAGAAGATGAAGTAAATGAATTGCCAAATTAAATTTGGTACATTCAATAGATTATCTTATCTTAAATTAAATAAAAAATATACAATGACAAATATAGGTTACGCATGTATTAACATGACATTAGGTAAGAAAGGTATTCTTACCGGTAGGGCAATGAGAGCTGCTACATTAAAAGAGAAGGGCTTAGCCCATGCTTCTCAATTAGCATTAGCCAATGCAAAAGATTTAGAATTAATTTTAGAATGGAATTTGCTAAATGGAATTCACTTCTTTCGTTTAGGCAGTGACTTGTTTCCATGGGGTAACAAAGTAGATGTAACTCAGTTCCCTGACTATAATGAGATAGTAACTGTCTTAGCTCGCTGTGGACAATTTGCCAAGGATAATAATATACGCATTACCACTCATCCAGGTCCATTTAACTTACTTGCATCTCCTAAAGAGTCTGTAGTTATCAATACTATTAAAGACTTAGAAATGCATGCTTTACTATTTGACTTAATGGGGCTTTCTCGAACTCCGTATAATAAAATTAATATACATGTTGGCGCGACTTATGGAGATAAGTATAGCGCTGCTGAAACGTGGTGTAAGAATTTTGCTAGGCTATCTGAAGGAGTTAGATCTCGATTGACTATTGAGAATGACGATAAGGCTACTATGTATTCAGTTAAAGATTTGCATGAATTGATTTATGCTCATGTAGGTATTCCAATTGTGTTTGATTATCATCACCATACATTTAATGATGGCGGTCAGTCAGCAGAAGAAGCTTTGAGATTGGCTATGTCTACTTGGAAAGACGTAAGACCGGTTGCACATTATTCAGAGTCGAGAGCACTTCATGAAAATGACTCGACAATTAATCCTAGAGCTCACTCAGTATTAGTAACCAATTATATTGATACTTTTGGTTTAGATGTTGATGTGATGATTGAAGCGAAAGGTAAAGAGTTGGCGCTTTTAAATTATAGAATTTTGCATGGCACCAATTAATATATTATAATATTATTATATTAATATTTATTATTAATTATTATATATATTATTTATAATTATACAAACGTTCAGAAAAAACAAACAAAAAACAAAAATAAATTTATGAGATACAAGGAACACACCGTAAGGAAATTAGAAGCTCAAGCTACTAAATTAAAAACATTGCAAAGATCAATTTCAAATGCGGATATATCCGGTGTTGAAGCAGTACAATTCTTATCTTTAATTATTAAAGAAATTGAATCAGTCGTTGAACGTCTAGGATTAGAACCTAATGAATAAACTAGCTCTTAAGATATTTGTAGGATTAGTGGCACTTTCCCTTGCGGGTTGTGCCGCTTTCTTTTCTATCGTCGGCTTATCTAAGTTATTTGCCGGCGCAGCTGTAGCTGTCATTGTCATGGCATCGACGTTAGAAGCTTCTAAATTAGTAATCGCTTCTTTTTTGTATCGCTTTTGGTCAACTGTAAATAAATCATTGAGAATTTATTTATTAGTCGCTATTACTATTATTGCAATGATAACTTCAATTGGTATTTATGGCTTTTTATCTGGAGCATATCAAACTACTAAATCTAAATATGATTTAACTCGTACTCAGACAGATAGCTTATCAACTCAGAAAATGTATTTTGAATCTTCAGCAGCGACATTTAAAAGTCAGTTGGAATCTAAAAATACTCAATTAGCCAATTTAACTTCTATTAGAAATTCTCAAGAGTTAAGAGCAACTCAATTGGTAACTTCAAACCGGTCATCTCGTTCAGCTGATAAGTCAGCAAAAGAAACAGATGCTACTATTAAATCATTAAACAAAGACATTGACGAATTAAATAAAAAGGTAATTGCATATTCCGACTCGTCTTTAAAGGTGCAAGTTGCAATAACTCAATTAGGATTGAAAAATGAAATATCATCTGAATTAGGATCTTTAGCTTATATCTCCAGAGTATTACATGTAGAAATGGATAGCGTAGTTAATATACTAATCATTCTTTTTATTATTGTATTTGATCCATTAGCAATTTGTATGGTATTAGCGTTTAACTTTATGTCTAAGTCAAAAGAAGATGATAAACCAAAAGAAGAGATTCAAAAGGAGATTAATTTTCCAAAAGAAGATGAATTTCCAATCGAGCCCGACTTTTTTGTAAATACCGACCCAATAATAGAGGATTGCATAGCCGAACAGCCTTCAGAACAACCCCTGACACAGCCTGTGCAAGAGCCAGTAATAACAATACCCCAGCCCAGGGACAAGGAGGAGTTAAAGGAGTTAAAACGCCGTGAAATTGATAAGGCTCGAAAGGTTAAACCAATAAAAAAGACTCCGGATGAGAATTTGTACAACGAAGACAATTCTAAAACATATTAATTAAAATAAAGGTTATGAAAAAAGTAGAAAAAGTAAAAGCACAATACGCTGCGACTAAATTCTCAACTAGAATGGTTGAAGGTCGTAGATTTATGATTTGCCAAAACTCCGAACCTGGAGGCAAATATTATAGAGAACAAATTTGTAATACATATACAGCAGTTGGAAACGATGCTAATGCTGTTATTTGTTGGAGATGCGTAGCTGCTGTATGTGAAGGTCCTGTAGTTAGAAGCGCTATGCCTAAATCAGACAAACCTAAAGGATGGAAATTTATGAAAGAGTTTGTATCCACAGATGGAACTGTATATCATAAAGGAGAAGAGCAACCTGCATTAAAAGGCACGCTACCTGTAACAGTTATTGAACCTAAAGAAGAAAAGAAAAAGTTATCTAAACAAGAAAAGTCAGATGCTTTCAATGCCTTAGGTAAAGATATTGAAAAATTAAAAGCACAATTGTTTCACGAAACTCGTAAAGGCAAAAAAGCTGAGTTAATGCGTGCACTATCTAAAGCTAATAGACAGCTTAAAAAATTAATGTAAGAAAAATTAGGATACTTAATATTAATTTCATATATTAAGTATATAAATAAAAAATATGACTAAAATAAATAACAATACAGTCTACAAAGGTTTGTATGACGATGAGCCTGAATCTAAAAAGAAAAAGGTAGAAGATAAAAAAGACGAAAAGTCAAGTAAAGATCTTTATAATGAAATTGACTATGGCGTTAGTGTTACCGACTCTGTTATTTATTTGCATGGAGATATTATGTTAGGTAATTGTTTTGACTTTATTTCAAAAGTTAGATTGATATTAGCACATCGACCTGAAGATAAAAAAGAAGATCCGATTACAGTGTTATTAAATTCCAATGGTGGTGACGTGTATGAAGCTTTAGGCATTATTGATTATATGGAATCAGTTGAAGTTCCAATTAATGTTATTGCAAGAGGAAGAGCAATGTCAGCAGGTGCAATGATTTTATGTTGTGGAACTGGAATAAGAGCTGCGTCAAAAAATACCACTATTATGGTTCATGAAGCTTCAGCTAATATATTTGGTAAGTCTGCCGACATTAAAGCAAACGCAGAACATATTGATGAGCTAGAAGAAGATTTTTATAAAATGATGGCTTTGAAAACTAAACATGATGAAGAGTTTTGGCGCAAAGCATGTAGAAAAGATTATTATATGACTGCAGCTAAGGCAGCTGAGTTAGGTTTAATTGATCAAGTAATATAAGTTATGGGAAAACAAGATACAGAATTGCAATGGAAAACGTTAATGGAATATATTGACAAATATATTTCAGGTACACGTAAAGAAGTGCTAATTAAAATGTATGAAGAATTGTCTGATAGAGTTTTAACAGCTCCAGCATCTTCACATTCAACTAGACATAACTGCTTTCCGGGAGGATATATCGATCACGTTAATAGAGTTGTAAAGACAGCTATTAATTTGTATTCGGTATGGACTGAAGCAGGAGCAGCTACGCATAAATATACTTTAGAAGAAGTAGTATTTGCAGCTATTAATCACGACTTAGGTAAAGTAGGTTCTAGAACTCACGAATATTATGTTCCAAACGATTCAGATTGGCACGTAAAGAGAGGACAAATTTATAAAATCAGTGACAAATTAACTTTCATGAAAGTACCAGACAGAAGTTTATTTACTTTACAAGAGTTTGGAATTGCAGTTTCTGAAAGTGAATATTTAGCAATTAAATTGCATGATGGTCTTTATGGAAAAGGTAATGAGTCCTATTTAATGGGCGGAGCTCCCGAGTTTTCTTTGAAAAATGATTTGCCTATTTTATTACATCACGCTGATCATTTAGCTACTTTAATTGAAGGCAATTTAACTCACGCTCCACAAATAGTAGAAGTAGCTCCGACAAAAGCAAAGTCTAAATTAGGAGGGTTTAACGATCCAGTTGCTGATGATAATTTGAAATCAGCATTTGATAAAATATTCGGATAATATGGTAGCATTAATTATAATTTTCTTCCTAACCGTAATTGGATTTATGGGTTATGGAATATGGAATCTCGTTAACCAAAACGAAGACTTAGAAGAGACTGTAATATATTATCAGAATAAGCTAGACGAAATACGAGAAGTGGTATTGGACACAAATACCCAATTAAAAGATCTAGATATTCGTGGTGCATTTGAAGCCGACGATGAAGTAGGATTTGTATTTAAAGAAATACAACAATTATCTGAAGAATTAACTAAAACAGTAGAATCAGCATATGAATTTAGAACTTAATCAAGAACCAGTTAGTGAAGTGGTTGTCGAAGCTGTAGTAGCAATAGAACCGGAAGCTCCAAAGACTCGAGGTCGTAAGCCAAAGACAAAACAATACTTTACAAAAGACACTGAAAATGCTATTTTGCTTTATAATCTTTTAGAGGATGAAGTAGAGCGTAATAAACTTTATGAAGAGCAAATTAAATATCCAATGGATAAGTTAGTTGAAAATATTATTCATACTTTTAAATTTTATCACTTTGACGTTCCATATGAAGATGTAAAGCATGAAGTAGTTGCTTTCTTAAATGAAAAGATTCATAAATATACAGATCCTAATAAAGGAAAAGCATTTTCATATTTTTCAATCATAGCAAAAAACTATTTAATTATCCATAATAATGGAAATTATAACAAGTTTAAAAATACAGAACAACCTGAAGCTATTGATGATAATAGAAATGTTATCAATGAAGTAATGCGTGATGAAGAGTTAAATGAGAAAAAAGAGTTCATGGATTTATTCACAACATACATGGATGATAATTTAACTGTATTCTTTAAAAAGCAACCTGACATCGGGGTTGCTGATTCAGTATTAGAATTATTTCGCAATAGAGAGAATATAGAAAACTTCAATAAGAAAGCTCTTTATATATTGATAAGAGACCGTACCGGAGTTAAAACTCAGTATATCACTCGAGTTATTAATATTATGAAAAGTGCTTATGTAGAGATGTATACCAATTACAAACACACAGGAAGAGCAACATTAAATCACGCTAAATTTAAAAAGTCAGAATTCCTAGAATAAGATATTTATTTTAAAGGATATTATGGATTTTGATGTAGAAATTTTTAAAGGTAAGTCATTTTCCGATTTAATGAAAGATATTTATTCGAACAGTTCTAAAAAGGACCGTCAGATAAATATGATGATTGGAGAGCTAAGACCTCTAATTAAAAATGTCGGAGATGCGACGGTAATAGTTCCGTTAATAAAAGAATATTTAGAAGTAGGTGTTAAGAATGATGAGCACCTTGTTAAGCTAGCCGCTGTTGTGCAGAGGCTAGTTTCTACTAGTAGTAAAGTACAAGCAGAGACTGGTAACTCTTGGATGTTATCTGATGAAGAGAAAAGACAGTTGATGGGCGAGTTAGACGAAATAGCTGGCTCGAACCAAGAGATAAATGCGAAGGTAGTTGATTTAACTTCTAAGCAAAATTCAATTGAGTCTGAGTTAAACGATATACAAGACGGATTAGTATAATATGCCAGATAATAATAGTAACGCATCGCCATTTTTCTCTGCGGAGGTTAAGGAAGTAATTTATACTGACAATAACCCCTCATTGGTATATGGCATTAAAGTAAAGATATTAGATAATACTATATCTAATGACGACGAGTCTGTAACACTGATTACAGCAATTCCAATAAATTATAATATACTTCGTCTACCAATTGTAGGAGAAGTTGTATTAATAATACAAGCTCCGAGCTCGTATGCTTCTGGAACTAGAAAGACAACAACATATTATTATACAGATATTGTAAGTTTACAATCTAGCATTCATCACAATTCTATACCAACGGTATCTAAAATAACTACTACTCAAGGGCAAAGCGGAGACTCGACAGAGTATAACCAAACTTCGACGGGTAATAGTAAAAAAGAAAAAGACCCTGTACCTGATGTTAATTTTCAAGAGAATGCAGCGTCTAAACCATTGCAGCATTATATAGGAGATGTAATTTTATCTGGACGATATGGAAACTCTATTAGGTTTTCAACCTCTCCTAAAAGTGGAGCATTTAAAGTTCCAGCTAAATTTTCAGGAGCCCCAGGTTCGCCAATCACTATATTTAGGAATACTACACAAAGTAAAGATACTAAAAAGATTAATGATTTTGTTACTGAAGATTTTACCAATGAAGAAAATGTAATTGTACAAGCTTCAGGGCAAAAAATTGAATTTGAACAAGCTTCAAGTTTGCTATCAGCAGCAAAAGCAGCAAAGATAACTTCTTGGAAAGATGAGAATTGGGGCACTACTCCACAAACATTAATATCATCAGGTAGAATTGTATTTAATAGCACTCAAAAAGAAATCATAGCATTTGCAAAAAGTGGTATTGCACTTTCGACAGAAACTGCAATTGCATTAGATGCTAAAGATTCTATAACACTTAATGCTGCAAAAATACAATTAGGTACTGATTCTGACGAGCCTTTAATTTTAGGAAATAAATTTAAAACATGGATGGAGAATTTAATTCAAGTTTTAGGTACGCTAGCTCCGATATCTCCAGTAGGCCCTTGCTCCCCATTAACAGCAGCACCTCAATGGGCTGCTATTGAATCTTTAAAGGCTCAAATTACTCCACTATTATTAAGTGACTCAGCATTTACAAAAAAGAAAGCAGTGGCAACGCCTGGGTCGTCAGCTAAATTTAAAACTATACCAGCTCCAAACTTTGCAATGACAGAGGAGCAAGTAGCTGCAGCTGAAGAAAAGAAAGAGGACGCAGCTCAACGTCACGAAGACCCAGAATTAACTCCTGACGAAAAGAAATCAGTAGCTGATTATCATAATTTACAAGAAAAGCAAATTAAAGAAGTTTCTTTAGTAAGTGCCCCGATAGATGCCGGAACAATTGAAGCTCAAGATATTGACACAAATGCTGATGCTAATATGCAAGTAGTATATGCTGGAGAAGTAGAAGAGACTGACGGAGATCCTATTAACGATGAAGATATTGATGAAGGAGAAGAACTTCCTGTTGATGCATTTTGGGACTATCAATTTATTAATGAAAGTTACGAAGACGTAACTAAGTCTGCAGAAACGTATGTGCTACAATCGGTATCGGCTGATTCATTAAATGCTGGTAAGGAAGCTGCTAAGTTAGCAATTATCGATGTTAATGTAACTGAAACAACTCCCGGCTCTAGAACAGGACCTAGAGTAGACGTGTATTTACAAAATATCAATTGCCGACCAGGGTTAGGAGATTGGGGTAACGGTGCAGTTGCAACATGGCATAAAGAAGCTGGATTACCAACCCCACCGACAGATGCTTCTTCAGCTAATGGATGGTATGTATGGGCTAAAAAGACAAATAGATGGATAGCAACTCCGGTAGTTGGATCAATAGCTGTATATGGAGTTAAAAACCCTGCAGGATCGGCAGAACCGTTTAACGCACATCATTTAGGATTAGTAATTCAAATTGTTGAGGGTGAGAATGCAGTAATTACTTGCGAAAATATTGACGGTGTTATATCTCAAGCACAGACAAGAATTGACGCTATATTAGGATTTATTATACCTTCGAAAAAAGATATTGAAAAACCTAAATTAGATTATTCAGAACCAGCTGATACTTCTAAAGGAGGTGGATTAAAAGATGAAACGCAACCATTGACAGGTACGATTAAGCAGCAAGCTATTCAAGCACTTAAAGAAGTTGTTGATAAAGTGCTTTCAAAAGGAGAAGAGCATGGAATGTGTGGTAAATATACTTTTAATCACGCATATCAATTTATTAGAAAGCTAAAAGGCCAACCCGTAGAGGCAGGTGCTAAATATGCAGCTGGCGGAAATGCTAATATGGATTCATACCATAAAAATTTACAAAAAATAGGATATGCAAAAACTGACTTTGGTACAATTGATCAAAATGCGTTAAGATCATATTTAACATCTTCAACAAATTGGAATCCAGGCGACGTTGCTGTATATTGGTGTGTCGAAGGCGTAGCTGCTAATGTATCGTCTAGAAAATATGGCCATACTCAAATGTATACAGCTAAGCAGCATAATAGAGCTACTTGCTCTTGGACGACAGATAATCGTAACAATTATGGCTGCGCACACGTTTATAATGTGCCAAATTCAAAATGGAGATTTATTAAATTTGCTTCTCCGGCAGACAGATTATTAACATAACCAGAAATATATCTTAAAGATATTTATTTAAAAGACAGTAACATGAATTCAAAGGATTTTATACAAGCACTTAGAAAAGTTATTCGTGAAGAAGTTTCGAGTGCCGTTCGTACGGAATTAAGTAAAATAACTCCTATAATAAACGAACAAGCAACAGCCGCCAAATATACACGAACTGCAAAACCGACTGTTACAAATAAAGTAATCGCCAAGGCACCGGTGAAAAAACAATATACTGAAAACCCAACTTTAAATGAGTTGTTAAATGAGACAGCTGGTTTTAGAAATGAGTATGCAGGCGCTAGTTTAGATGAAAGTATAGACTATAATAATTTTGATGAGTGGCCGACAATGGGCCGTAAACCAGCACCAGCTGCAAAAGCAATTATACCAACGGTTGACACTGAAGGTAGAAGAGTTGATGTTTCTAAATTAGCTGAAACAGAAGCTGGAGCTGCAGTTGTAAAAGCATTAACAAGAGATTACTCGTCCTTAATAAAAGCGATGGATAAGAAAAAAGGTAACTAATGTCATACGAAGTAAGATATAATCCAATAGATTTAGAAGAAGACGTAGCTGTCGGTATTAAACTTCCTTTAGTTGGGAAGAATGGAATACTATTTGACTTATCTTATTCCACTGAAGAACAGGCGCTTTCAAATTTAAAAAATTTAGTACTCACTCGTCAAGGAGAACGTATACTACAACCTTTATTTGGTACTAGATTACAAGATTCACTTTTTGAGCAGAACACGGATGTTTTAAAAGAACAAATACAATCTTCTATATTAGAAGCAATATCATTTTGGTTACCATATATTCAAGTTAATGATATAATAGTTCAAACTGTCATAGCAGCAGGACCGTCAAATCAAGAGCATGGAATAACAATATCATTAAGAGTATCTGTTAATGATCAAGAAGTTAATACACCAGTTACATTTTTAGTAACACCTACAACAGTTGAAGAAGTAATAATATAATGGCACAAGTAAAAAAAGATATACGTTATTTAAACAAAGATTTTAGTCAATATAGAGCAAACTTAATTGAATTCTCTAAAAACTATTTTCCTAATACCTACAATGATTTTAACGAGTCATCTCCTGGTATGATGTTTATTGAAATGGCATCATATGTAGGAGACGTATTGTCATATTACACTGATAGTCAATTAAAAGAATCGCTAATGCCATTGGCATCTGAGCGTGGAAATGTATTAGCGTTAGCAGCAAACTTAGGATATACAAATAAAAACAAAATTCCAGCAACTGTCGATTTAGATGTGTTCCAACTTTTACCTGCAAAGACAACTGACGCCGGCAAAGTTCCTGATTGGGACTATGCGATGACTTTAAAAGAAGGTATGCTTGTAGGAGCTGAAGGAACTGCAACTGAATTTAGAACTTTATCTTTAGTTAATTTTAAAGCGTCTAGTAGCTTCGACCCCACTGATGTAAGTATTTATCAAGTTAATGATGTAGACAATACTCCAGATTTTTATCTTCTTAAAAAGAAAGTAAAGGCAATTGCAGGTACAATTCGAACTGAAACGTTTGAGTTTGGTGCTGCTAAAAGATTTGATAAAATATTATTAAACCCAATTGATGTTATTGAAGTAGTTTCGATATCAGATTCAGATAATAACTCATGGCTTGAAGTTCCTTATTTAGCTCAAGACATGGTATTTGAGTCAATAGCAAACACTGTACAAAATGACCCTGAGTTATCAGCATATACAAATGTACCTTATTTAATAAAATTAAAGAAAACTGCTAGAAGATTTATTACTAAATTTAGATCAGATAAAAAATTAGAGATACAATTCGGCCCAGGAGTATCTGATAACGATGACGAAGAAATTATTCCAAATCCTGATAATGTAGGATCTAGTTTAAATGGCTTAACAACTCAATTTGATCATCCAATTGACCCGTCAAATTTTATGTATACTAAGACATATGGTTTAGCCCCGTCTAATACTACTTTAACAGTTTTATATACTACGGGTGGAGGAATTGAATCAAACGTGCCTTCATTTACTTTAAAAAATATTAATAATGTGCAATACCAAATTGATTCACAAAATTTAAGTATAGCATTATTAAATAGAATTAAAGCTTCGGTAGCTTGCACAAACCCACTACCGGCAGTAGGAGGTAAAAGTGAAGAGTCAATTGAAGAGATTAGACAAAATGCAATGGCAACCTTTGCATCACAGCAGCGTGCAGTAACAGCTCAAGATTATATTATTAGAGCATATTCAATGCCTGCTAGATTTGGATCTGTTGCAAAAGCTTATATTATTCAAGACCAGCAAATTAATCCTGACAATACTCAGG
>JAULBY010028428.1:0-16354 GCA_032358315.1 Ophiocytium majus | reverse complement strand
TATAGTGTTGTAGGTTTATCAGTTGTGTTTGTTGGGGTTGCGTTACCTGTCATTATTATGGGGTCATTTCTTGAAGTATCAAAGATTGCGATTGCCACTTACTTACACGACAAATGGAAAGAAACATATGGGGTACTAAAAGTGTATCTCACAATTGCTCTTGTGACTTTATCACTTATTACATCACTTGGTATATATGGTCTATTGAGTACCGGATTTCAGGGGAATATTGCAAAACTTGAGATTAATCAGAAAAAGATTGCTAACGTAGACGTAAAGAAAAATAGATTTGCGGAAATAAAAGATGAATTACAAAAAGAAAAAGGTATATTGGATAAAGACATTTCAAAGTTAAGAGATGGTTTATCAACAAATACCACAACACAATCTGTGGATAGAACTACAGGTCAAATTGTTACTAAGGCCAACAATGCGAATCGTAAGTCATTTGAGGATCAATTAAAAATATCCACAGAAAATAGAGAAAATGTTTCATCACGTATTGATGCAATGAATGATAGTATTACTAGTTTGGATATTGAAATACTTGATATGGAATCTGCGGAATTGGAAGGTAGTGAATTGGGGTCTATTAAATATATTAGTGAAATAACTGGTTGGGACGTTAAAAAAGTGGCGAATCTTTTTATTTTACTTTTGATTTTTGTGTTTGACCCATTGGCAATTACTTTAGTTATTGCAACTAACCAAGCGTTTAAAAATATTAGAAAAAAAGAAGATGATGACCAAGTAACCGACCAAGTTGATCCAATAATCATTGAGAAAATTGTTGAGGTACCTGTTGAAGTTATTAAACAGGTTGAAAAGATTGTTGAAGTACCGGTAGAGGTCTTTGTTGAAAAGGGTAGAATAATTCCTGAATTTAGTGAATTATTTGAAGACGAAGAAAATTATGTTAAAGAAGAATTAACCACAACTACCACTACAATACAAGAAGGGCCTAAAGTGTTAAGATATACCAAAAGTAATGATCAATGAACTAACGAAATACGGGAAATTCCAATCGGTGGGGAAAAACCAAGACAAAACACAAATAATCCTCACCAACACTTGCCGAAACGTAAAGGATTTTTTACAATCACTAAAATATAGGTTTAACGGTAAGTACGATAGGATACCTAATTATATTGTGACAAGAGAAGGTAAGATTTTACAGTTATTGGAGAACGATGAGTATAGTAACTACAATAGAATACCTTCGGTTGATAAAAATTCAATTATAGTATGTTTGGAGAATTTAGGTTGGTTAGAAAAAGAACCTCTAAAAAATTCTCACATTAATTGGATTGGGGATATTTATAATCAAAAGGTTTTTAATCGAAAATGGAGAGATTACTTCTTTTGGCAACCATATTCTGAGGAACAAATTATTTTAACCGCAAAATTATGTGTTGAATTAACAAAAGAAACTAGTATTCCATTAAAAAGTGTGGAACATAATACAAAAATAAACGGTATAGAAAAATTCGAAGGTATCGTGACTAGAAGTAATTTTGATAGTGATTTTACTGATGTTAGTCCGGCTTTTAATTTTGAATTTTTTATTAAACATTTAAATAATGAGTAATTACGAAGAAATAAAAAAATTATTATCAGCGTCAAGAAAATTAATTGGTGGAGATCAATTAAATGAAGAGGTTAATAACATTAGAAAAAATTATGGATTGTTGGTAGAACAACCTACGGAAGATCCTGAGTCCCAAATTAATGTAATGAAAGACATTGAAGATAAAATTGAGGATAAACCTGAATATGAAACGGCTGAACAACCTGAAGATGAGGAAGAAAATGATGATGAGGTAAAATCAGATAAAAAGAAGGCTTATAGAATATCAGGAGGTATATTAGTAATCCACAGTAAGAATACAAGTGATTTACAATTAACTACAGATGATAAAGTTGCTTTCCAAGAAAGTATGTCTGAATTTAAACAAGATGTTACAGAAATCGTTGATTTTAATAAATTAAACTTATACCCAACAAATGTTGAGTGGTCGGGAAAAATTACAGAATTAGATATTGAGTTCTTTTTCTCTATTGGTGAATCAAAAGGTGTATATATTAATGGTACGATGATAAAACTTGATGAGGAGTTTGAAGAGATGTCAACAAAATTGTCAACGTACTATGAAAAGTTCAAATCTAAGTGGTCTAAAATTGTGTCATCAAGAAAAAAAACAAGTGAAATATGAGAAACTTTTTAAGTAAAAATTTTAAATATATAATGGCACCAATTATGATTATTTTAATTGCCGTCATTATGTATGATATGTTCAGTAGAGATAATGGTATGTCCCCTGAAGATAAAAAAAGAATTGAACAACTTGATAAGGACATTAATAGTATGATTGAGTATCAAAAACAGTTGGATATTAAAATTACTGAATATAATAAGGAAATTGAGAAAGTTGATTCGGTTATTTCAAACATTAGAGTAAAAAAAGAAGTCGTTAATAATTATTACCAACAAAAAGGTCAGGAAATAAAAAACGCAAATGTTAAACAAGTTGATAGTTTATTACGATCAAGATATAAGTTTTAAGATATGAAAAATTTATTATTAATATTATTTTTTTCGGTAACCTTTACGTCATTTGGGCAAGATACAACCGAAATATGTTTACCATATACTGTTGGTAAACAGATTATGTTGGATTTAAATAAATTAGATTCAACAACCGCAGTTCTTAAATTAACTGAGGATGAAGTGGTGGAATTAAATAAGAAGATTGAATTACAACAGTTAGTTATAACTACGATGGAAGAAAAAGTTAAAACAAGTGAGACCATTGTACAAAAAACAAATGAGAAGTTTCAAATTGTTGATAATATTAATAAAGATCTCACTTCTGACAACAAAAAATTAAAAAGAAAAAACACAATTATTCAAATAGTCTCCGGTATTATTATTGGGGCATTAACCTATGAAGTAGTAACTAATTAAGATGGCACTAACACAAGCGGACAAAAGAGAAATTGAATCATTGATTAAAAAAGAAATAAAAGATTTCTTAGGATCGCAAACGGCCAAACAATTTGAGGATAAACTATTGGAAAGAATCTCTAAGGAGATGAAAAGAGGTAAATTGGAGAAAGATGTTAAAGATTTAATTATTAAATCATTTAGAGAGTTTTACACGATAATGTACCAGCAAAGAAGTTTCTGGGAATCTAAATTTAAAAGTGTATAATGGATAATCTAATAGATTTATTTAATAAAGAATATAATAGTAATGCTAACCAATTAGGTGTAACAGGAACTGAATTGGCTAAACAAAGAAAAAACTTTCAACCAATGGCAGAAGAAAAGGACACAAAGAAAAAAACAAAACCTCAGGATTATCTTAAAGATAAGAGTGATTTAAAAGACGTACTTTTGTTAGTGAAAAACAAAAGATTATCCGCAAATAAAACAAGATCCGAATTAAAGAAAATGTTGGACAACCCGGAAGATCTTAACGATTTTCTTAATTCATTATTAAAAGTTACTAAAGGTAAAAAAGAAGAAACTAAAGAAGTTACAGGATCTGGTTCTGCGGGAGCATTTTCGGCACCACTTTTTGGTAAAGAAATGAAAGAGGAAAATATTTGTAAAGAATGTGGGAATTTGAAATCAAAATGTGTTTGTAATAGACCAAAAAAAGTTGAAACAAAAGAAGCCACGGGTTCGGCATCATCAGGTCAATATTCAGGGCCCTCGATTTGGGCGAAGACTACTAAGAAAAAAGATTGGGGACCAAGCCGTAAACCACAATTACCTGGAGGTAAGTTTGTTCAAGTTAAGAAAAAATGTAAAAAGTTTCCTTATTGTAATCAAGGGGATATTAATGCGCTTAAGATCTTTGAGAATGAAGGGTTAAAAAAAGTTATTACCGATATAAGTAATAGTTATGGTCTTACGGAAAGTTATATTAAGAATATAATTTATTTGGAGATGGAAAAATTGAATAAACAATGATATTTATATAGAAACAAAGAAATGAAAGACAACAAATATTATGACGTTTTGTTAAAGAAAATTCTTAATGAAACTTTAGAAGATAAAGCAAATGAAGTAATGGAAAAATTAAAATTTAATAAACCAGGTTCCTCATTTGATTATGTGGAGGAGGGTGAAACTTGCGAATGTGGATCACCTATGGTTGAAGGTCAGTGTATGGAATGTGGTTATATGAAAGACGGTGAGGTATTAGAGATATCTTCAGATAATCTTGAGATTGGTAAAAAATATAAATACAACCCAAAAAAGTTTGATAGGTTAGATGGTAAAAAAGAATTAACTTATAAGGGTAAAACTAATTATGGTTCGGGTTCTGAACACCACCATTTCCAAGACGATAAATTTGGTGCGTTAGTGTCTGACGATGATTTAATTGATTTTGATGATATTGATATTGAGGAAATTACTGAAAGATTATTAGGTAAACAAAAAAATATTGATAAAAACCATAATGGTAGGATTGACTCCGAGGATTTCAAAATGTTAAGAAAGAAAAAAGAAACAAAAGAAAATCGTGACGAATGTATGGAGTGTGGTGATAGTTGGTCAATGGAAGAAGAAGAAACCGTAGAAGGTAATGCATTTACAGATAAATTAAAACACACACCAAAAGGGGGTAAATTTAAACTTGGTAATAAAGAGTATACTGATAATTCTTCATTAGAAGAGGAAGTATTATATAAATTACAATCTGGTGATGATTCTGAGTTGTTTACTGAAAGTGAAATTGTTGATATGATTGAACAAATTATTATGGAAGAAAAAGATAATATTAAGAAAGGGAAAACACCAGCAGGATTGGAAGCATATGAGAAAGCACATAAAGGATCCGGTAAAGAAAATAAAGATTATATGAAAGATCTTGATAAAAAAATGAAGGATTATCTTAAGGATGGGTCAAAAGGAAAATTTGATACTAACCCTAAACACTTCCCTAAAGGAAATGGAGAATTAGAAAAAATGGAGAAAAAGGCGTATGAAGTGTCCGAAGAGGGGGACGAATTTATTGATGATTATTTAAGACCTGGTATGCAGACTTTAGATTACGATGAAATGCATCCAAATGAAGAATGGATGGATGACATCATTCAAGGATCCGCAAGAACGGGAAACAGTCAAGAATGGGGTAATGCTGAAGAAACTGATGTTAACAAAAAAATAAATAAAACTCGTAAGAAAGGGGCGTATAATAAAGCAAAAAGAGCGGCGTACAATAAAGCACCTCAACCGGTTATAAGTGATAAGCCAGGACAGGAATCAGGTAATGGATTACATATAAAAACTGAAAGTATTGATGAGAAAACCCAAATGAAATTAAATGAGGAGTTTGATAGAATGAAATCATTAATGGGTTACAAAGAAAAGACTCAATAATTTACATATAAATAATCTATATTATTATTTGTCCATAGGTACTTAATCTATGGACAATTTTTTTAACTATATAACCCAACCAATGAAGCCTGAAGATGTTGACATCTGGTTCAGGATAAATAATATAATTCCCGAAAAAATGGATTTGTATTATGACTTCACATTTTCACTTTATTATTTAATAATTGAAACTTATTTAGGTAATGACGATATTACGAATGAGACTAAAATTATAATGTCGGATGAAGATAAACAAAATCATTTTGAATGGTGTTGGAATAAAACAATCACTAATTTTAATAAAGAAAGTTTAGTGTTCAACGAGAGAGGTGAGCATTACGATTATTTTTTAGAATTTTTTATGGACATATTTTATAACCAAAAAGAAGATAAGATACGTGGATCTATTGGAACATTTTTTAATGATGTATTTGATAGAAAAAAACCATTCACCAAGTCTGATCTTGATATGATATCGAATATTTATAAGTCATTAGATAAAAATATGGTCCTGTAGTATTTACAAACGACAATTTTTGTTTTAGATTTAATAATATAAAAATAAACAACTATTATTTTAAAAAATGGAAACTTTAGAAAAAATCAAAGCGTTAACCGAAGAATTAAATGTTGATGTAACAAAATTTTATGGTGGTAATAAAAGTGCTGGAACACGTGCTAGAAAAACATCACAAGAATTGAAATCGTTATTACAAACACTTAGAGGTGAGATTTTGGAATCAAGAAAAAATGACTAATATTGAAACAATATATTTATTTATTTTTGTTTTCTCAATCCTTTTGAATTTGAGAACAACGTTTAAATTTATTATTTCCCTACTACAGACAACACCTGAAAGAATGATGTTAAGTGGTGGGGAAATTTTACTTAATGGTTTATCATTAAGTTACATTATAACTTATTTAATACAACAATAATGAGCCTATTCACAGAATTTACGGTATTATTCCCATACTTACAGTCAGTAAGAAAGATAAAAACTTATTTATCATTTGACATTGAATTTCCGGATAGTTGGAAATTACCTAAGAAATATGTTAATGAAGAAAGAGTGGTGGAGAATGAAAATCCAAAAAAAGGATTTAGATTCTTTTCATTTGTTTCTGAGTTTAACGAAAATGCTGTGGACGAGACTATATCTAATATAAAAAATATTATCTCTTATAATAAAGAAAGAGAAGAAAAAGAAAAATTATTTCAACGTAAAGTTGACGAATTAAAAAAGATGTTTGAAAAAGAAAATCTTGATAATTTACAAGCACTCAAATTTGAGATCATTGAAGATAAAATTGAACTAGATGACGAAGAAGAAACCATTAAGCCGGTTGGAGGGAATGCAACAGTGGTTGAATAATGAAATTGAAAAAGATCAGGTTGATTTAGAAAGTGAAAAAAAAAGATTCATTAAACAAATCAAAATGATAAAAAAAGAGGATATAATCCAACAAAAAGAAGAAGTAAAACTTACGTTATGGGAGAAAATCAAAAAAGTATTGATGGGATAATTGAAAAATTGGCGTTAATAACCGATGCTGCTCAAACGTTATTCCCTGATGGGAAAAGTGCGATAGTTTTTGAATTAAACTACGATGACTTCAAAAAAGTACAAACAAATTTCAGACAAATAGATCAAGGGTATAAACAATTTAAAATTGATTTATCTGGTGTTGAAGTTATTTTCATATTAGAGAATTCAATACAAGAAGAAGTTGTTGAAACCCCAAAAAAAAGAATATTTAGTGGGTTAATATCTCTTATACGTGGTAAATCTTCTGTATAATACAGATTTATCGTAACCCGCATCGTTTAAAAGTCCATATAAGTACTTTTTCTGTTCTTTAGACGAGTCTTTAACTAAAATACAATCAATCCTACCTTTACTTAAAAAATAGTTTGATAGACTATCCATTAACCGATTACTATCACCCTCAGTCTTCAACGAGAATAGGTTTATTTCACTATCATTTTGAATAACAATCTTATTATTAATTTTTGAAACTAATTTAATACCTGATTTTGGTAAATAATGTTTCATCAAATATTGTACGGTAATACGTTTAGATTTTGAAACGTCATAAATCAATTCCTCCTTTTTATATTTAGTTAATTTTGTCAGTGAATAATTAGGGTCCTCAAGTTCAACTTTAATTTGTCTACCAAAGTCATCTTTAATATAATATGGTAATGGGTTAATATCTTTCTCTAAAAACCCAATTTCATAAACACAGGGTTTACCATTTTCGGTTTCCATACTGAATATTACGGAATCACTATCTTCTAAAAGACTATCATAATATTTTTTTGCGTTTTTGTGTGTTTGAAATTTCTTTATAATTTTCTTTTTTGTCTTATTTTTAAACAACACAATTATATAGTTACTCATTTGTTTACTGTATCTTTGTTTAAATAATAATTATAAGTTAGTAAAAATAAATATGGAAGATCATTATAGTACATTAGGTGTAAATGAAACCGCAAGTCAGGAAGAGATTAAAAAGGCTTACAGAGTTTTAGTGAAAGAAAACCATCCTGATAAGGGGGGTGATGAAGAAAAATTTAAAAAGATATCAACGGCGTATGATGTAATTGGTGATGAAACTAAACGAAGTCAGTATGACGCTCAACGAAGAAATCCATTTGGTAATATGAATGGTGGTTTTGGTGGTTCCTCAATGGATGATATGTTTAGTCAAATGTTTGGTGGTGGTAGACAAAGACAAACCAGAGTTCACGACACAATTGTTGATATTACTGTTGGCGTGATTGAATCTTATTTAGGTAGTAAAAAAACAATCACATACAAACGTAAAGATAAGTGTGAGCCTTGTAATGGTAGTGGGGGTGAAAAGAAAGTATGTGGCACTTGTGGAGGACAAGGATTTACCGTTAGACAAATGGGATCTGGTATGTTTGTTCAAATAGTACAGGTTGCGTGTAATACTTGTAATGGTGTTGGTAAAATTACAACTGCCGCTTGCTATGCTTGTGGTGGTAAAGGTGATAAAGATGAGATTAAGACAGTTGATATCCAACTACCGCACGGAATTGACGATGGTCAATTTTTAAGATTACAAAACTTAGGTGATTTTAGAGGTGGTGTTTATGGTAATTTGGTTATCAGAATTAAAATGGGTAGTGAAGGTGGTTTTGATAAGATTGGGGATCATTTAGTCTACAATGCTTATCTAACACTGGATGACTTTAAAAAAGGTGAATTTGAGGTACCTCATCCTGACGGAAAACTAAATCTAAAGTTTCCAAATAATGTTGATACTTCAATCCCGTTAAGAGTTAGAGGTAAAGGATTTAAAGGGGGTCAAGTCGGGGACCTATTGGTTAATCAATATTTGAAATATAATCGTAATTAAAATAATGACGATATATCTTTGATAACGGCCACTAAACCATATATTGTTAGAAATAATACAATACCTCCGGTAATAAATACGAATTTTTGGGTACTTCCCACTTTCTCGTCACATTTTTTACATCCTTTTACTTGAGTTGCTTCTGTTTTCATAACTTATTTTTTTATAAATAATACACTTATCTGTTTGACATATAAATATAAAATCATTATTTTTGTATAAAAATTAATTATATGATATCATACATTGGGGGTAAAGCCCGTATTAGTAAGTGGATTGTACCATTCATTCCAAAGGACATTGAAACATATGTTGAACCATTTGGTGGTATGTATTGGGTCTTCTTTAAAACAAAATTAAGTGAGTACCCCAATCTTAAAACAGTTGTATACAACGATTTTAATGGGTTAAACGCTAATCTTTTTAAATGTGCTAAAGAATATGATAGACTTTGGGATGAATTAAATAAATACCCTTGTCAACAAGTGGGGGTAGAAAACACACCCCCTGAATACGAACAAATGTTTAACAGATTCCAACAAGAAGTATTCCACGAAGGAATTGATATAACGGAAGAAAATAGATTTGAGGTTGCGGCGAAATATGTGTACGTATTAAGTCAAATATTTTCAGGGTCTAAACCTGAGACATCAAAATACACTGACTATAAAGGTAAATACAGATGTAAGGTTTTGATCTTTATGGATAAATTAAAGAATAAAGAATTTAGAGATCATTTTGATAAGATTACATTCGTTGAAAACTTAGATTTTCAAATCCTAATTGAAATGTATGATTCACCCACAACATATTTTTATGTTGACCCCCCTTACTGGAAAACTGAGAATTATTATTCTAATCACGACTTTGATAGAACGGACCACGAAAGACTTGCGGAATCATTGAAAAATATTGAGGGTAGATTTTCTCTTAGTTATTATGATTTCCCATTATTACGTAAATGGTTCCCAATTGATGAATATGTTTGGGAAATGAAGGAATTCGCTAAAGCGGCGGCGGCTAAAAGTGGGGTTAAACAAACTATGGGTGAAGAATTACTGATAATGAATTACGGTGAAAATAAAGTAAAAAAAATTGAAAAAGGTTCTCAATTAGATATGTTTAAACACGTTTATTTATAATTGAGTTTTTTTTAGTTATTAGATATTTATATTAAAAAGTTATTATGGAGTTAGTAGGGATTTTATCTAAAATTGTTAAAGAAAATGTAAACGTAAAGAAGATATTGTTGGAATATCCTGAATCTACGGTTAAGAAATTACTTGATAAATTTTCAAAAGAAACTGAAGATAGTGAAGATGAAATAAAAAAAACAATTTCTGATTTTGAACGATTTAAAAGTGCGTTTGATAATGAGGATAAAGACATATTCAAACACAGTTACGATAGGTTAAAACAGTTAGTTGCGGATAAATCAACAAAACAAAAAACAAAAAAAGACCTTGAAGGTTTGGCTCAAGAATTTGTTACAAAACATAGAGGTGCTGACTTACAATTAGTAAAAACAAATATTAAAAAATATTTTGAGTTAAAAACATTATTCCCTGAACAAAAATTATTTAAAAAAGATGTTACGGATCTTACTCCATCACAATTAAATGATACAGTTAACAGATTTTTTGGTAAGTTTGATGAAAAAGGTGAGAATGAATTGACAAAAAGAATGACGGAGAAATTTATGAAGGATAATCCTGATGATGATCCACTTACTGTCATTCTTCCAAGAGTTAAGAGATTCGTTAGACACTTTGACTCAATTCCATTAAATGCTAAGTTAAGTGCGTTTATGACATTTGACGAGTTTGAACATATTGTTGATGGTCACACACCAATGGGTGAGGATGAGTATAGTTTACCTGATATTGATTTGGGGGATGTAGATATTGCATATGAAGATGATAACGTATTAATTTTTGCTCCTGATGAGAAACAAAAATGTATTAACATTAGAAAAAAACACGCTCCTGATAGAAGATGGTGTACATCTTGGGAAGGATCAAGTAACTATTATTACAATTATAGATTAAACCAAAACTTAACATTGTATTATGTTATCAGTAAAAATTTACCGGAATCGGATGTTAATTATGCTGTGGTTGTTCTTGTTGACAGATATGGAAGAATGAGATTGGCGGATGGTACAAACTCAGGTAGATATTCTGGTGGTCAAGAAATTGATTGGGATGAAATAATCCGAAAAGTACCAACATTAGATGGTAAAAAACAATATCTTGAAGCAAAACCATTTACTGATGAGGACCAAGAAAAAATGCAGAGATATAAATCGTACAATCTTAAAACTACCGATCCTGTTGAAGAATTGGGTGGTCCTGAGGAAGTTGAGTTATGGATGGAATTAAGAGGTCCTGATTTTACTCATATGTCAAATGGTGCTGAGATTTTTGCTAATTTACCTGAAGAATTACAGAAAAAATATATTGGACTTGGTAGTGAGTTAAATTCCGGTATGGTTAGAGGATTAAAAGATGGGGCGATGTCTTATTACGTTTCTAAGAAAAAAGAGAAATTATTAACAAAGACATTAAGTGCGTTAACGGAAAGTGATATTGAGGTGATCTTATCCAAAGAAATGAGACCATATTTTAGACAATTAAAAAGAAAATATTCTCAGGAACTTAATACAAAGTATAGTGGGGATTATGTTCAAATTGAATACCCAAAAGATGACTCATCTAAGTACATTGCTTTATTTGGGTTTGAGGAATTTTTTGAATCAATCCCTGAAAATATTGAGTTCATAAATATGGAAAATAAATCGAATTCAACAATTGCGTTAGACTTACCGGATTCAATCGGTAAATTCACCCAACTTAAAACTTTAGTGATAGATAATATGATTAAATCAATACCTGAAAGTATTGGAAATTGTACTCAGTTATCATTCTTAAATTTAACAAATAATATTGAGTTAGATGAATTACCCGAATCTATCGTTAAGTTAACTTGTTTAGAGTTCTTTTCAATAATGGGATCTGATCCAAATATTAAAATACCGGAAAAATTAGAGGAATATATGACACCAGATGAAGATTTTTGGATGATACATTTCCCTGAGGATATGAAACAACACTGTACAGGAATGACAGGATTTTAAAATATAATTTATGAAAAACATAGATGTTGAAATTTACATCAGTCAAATGATAACTTTTTTTGAAAATAATCCTGGTGATTTTATGGATTTAGTTGGTGACGTACAAAAAGAAGAATTCTATCAGAAAATGAAAGAAAAATCTTTAGAGAATGTTGAAAAAGGTGAAGATTTCATTTTAACTAAACAACAAATTATTGATATTGTTGTGGAACTTAAAGCCCCTGAACTAAGTGAAAAGTTAAATTATGTTGAAAAAGTTGAAAAACATATCTTAAAAACAAAATTTGGTGACATTTTTTTAAATTAATTTTCTAAAACGTGTTTTAATTAAAAAAAAGTATTATCTTTGTAGGGTATTTAAACTTTATATCTATGATTTACACACCAGAATTAATTAAAAGTATTGCCCCATCAGTGTTTGCTACAGAACCATCTGATAAATTAACTAACAAGTATTCGTTTGTCCCTACGGATAAAGTTATTGAATATTTTGATAGAGAAGGTTGGTTGATTTCATCAGTCTCACAAACAGGTAGAGGTAATCACGCACTTCACGAAATTAAATTTCGTAACGCACAATTACCGGCTGTTGGGGATACATTAGTTGAAGCAATTGTTCGTAATTCTCACAACGGTACATCAGGGTTTTCTTTAGGGGCTGGTCTTTATAGATTAGTTTGTAGTAATGGACTTGTTGTTCCAACGTCAGTTTCTGAAAGATTTAATATTCGACATAAATCGTTTACGTTGGATGAGGTAAAAGAATTAAGTGAAAACTTCGCTAAAAAATTACCTAAAATTGAACATTCTGTTGGTAAAATGATGAATCGAGTACTTTCTATTGACGAAAAGATTGATTTTGTTGAAAAGGCATCTAAATTTAGATGGACCACAGGGTCAATGCCCGCTACGGTAAATATTGAGGAAATTTTAACACCATTAAGAAAAGAAGATGAAGTTGATAATCTTTGGACAACTTTCAATATGGTTCAAGAAAAGTTTATTCGTGGTGGTATTGAATATAAAACAAAAACAGGACGTAGATCGAGTTTACGAAGTTTAAAGAACATAGTTTCAGTCAACTATGTTAACACCAAACTTTGGGAAACCGCCGAGTCAATGTTATAGTAAATGTGGGGTCAATAGACCCCATTTTTTTTATGGAAGAAAAATATTTTATACGAGAAAAAGATTTTTTGGATATCCTTAAGGATAGACATCAAAAGTTATATGGTATTATTAATATTAACAGTGCGTTAAATATAACACCTGAAATTTTAATTAATAAAAACTTTGAGATAGAATATCTTAATAGTTTTGAGTATGATGGTGAAATTAAACATTCTGATGGGATATTTAAACATAGATCCGGGTTTTATCTGTACTTATCGAGGTTAACATTGTCTGAGATAAATTTTAAGGTAAAAGTTTATTATGATGTGGATCAATTATCGGAGGTTAAATTCTTCATAAAAAATTTGACAAAATTAAAAGAAAGTGATCAGTGATCATATAAATTAAAATGATAAAATAAAATGGAAATTACAAGCGTAGAATTACAAGAAAAAATCAATAAAGGTGAAAAATTAATTATTGAATTTTGGGCAGAATGGTGTGGACCGTGTCGTATGATGAAACCTATATTTGAAAGAATATCAAATGAAAATACATCAGACGTTCAAATGTATACGATGAATGTTGATTTAAACCGTGAAGTCGGAGCATCATTAGGAATTAGAAGCATCCCAACTATTAAAGTTATTAATGGTGGTGAGGTTGTTGAAACAAAAGTTGGTATGTTGAATGAAGGTGATCTAAAAGGTTTGTTAACAGAGTTGATCAATGGATAAGGTAGTTGTATTATTTACGATGAAACAATGTCCGTTTTGTCATATGTTAAAAGAAATGTTAGATAAAGATGGTATTGACTATGTTGATCGTGACATACACGAGTATGAAGAAGAATACAACTTATTTGTAGAGGTAACCGAAAACGAATTTGTTCCTGCTTTTATGTTGATTGAATCCCCTGAAGATAATCCTAACACCAGATTGTTTGCTCCTGATAGGGATTTTAACGATATTAATGAAGGTGCTAAGATTATCAAAGAATTTTTTAAAGATGGATTAGAAGACGATAACGTCCTCTAATCTATCTTGTATTAAATAAGGTTTTTCTCCTGTAGGATCTAATATATCTTGAGTCAGGTCATATCCCTCCACTTTAGTTTTAAAATCCTCTAAATCAAAGTCAAATAGGTCTAATATTAAAGATTTTATGATAGATTTATCTAAACCTGATTTAGGTACGATTCTAATGTTAAAATCCTCATCATTATCCAACTCTTTTGTGAAAAAGAAATGAACCTCATCCGTCATAATTGTACTATAAACTTGATTAAACATATAGTGGGTATAATAAACCATTAATCTACCACAATTTAAACTATGACCATAAGGGAATTCGGAGTTGATTGATATCTCACTTAAAGGTTCGGGATCCTCAACGAATGGGGTTTTGTTAACTTTAACCCAACCCTTCTCAATGTTATTTATTAGTTGGTTGTATTTGATAATATCAATAACATTAAGTGATTTTATATCTAATTCAGTTAATGTGTCCTGAAATTTTTCGGTAAATTCGTCTCTTATTGAATTTATGTCTAAAAATGTTTCACTTGTGGTTATACCATTTACAACATAAAAAGATCCTACGTCTGAAACTTGTATTATCGAATTTTCATTTTTATCAATTTTAGATAAAATGAAATCGGCAAATAAATTGACAATGCCTCTTTTTGAATTTTTATTAATTAACCTCATATCTTTTTTTTTACAATTGATATGAATTTTAAATGAATATATAAATAGTTAAGGGTTTTTACTTAAATATAATCGGATAACATATCATTAATATTCTTCTCGACTTCGCGGTGGTCAGGATAATCTGGTATTCTAAAATCTAAATATTCCATATCACCATCATCCATTAAATGTTTAATTATTTCGGTATATGATCCGTGATATTCAAGGTTATCTTCGTTATAACCTGAACCCTCAAACGTACTAAGAAATTTGTGAACATCATTATAAAAATTTCTTATTTTAATATATTGGGTATATTGAGTTCTACCATTACTTGTTGATTGTTCTTCGATTATATTACCAACAAATAATCTTTCTAATTCTGATCTAACGTCGTTATAAACTTCACTTTCATAAGCGCTATTATATGAGTTATTGTGTAGTGAATATAACTCTCCTTTTAAATCGTTAAGATCATCATTAAGAAGTAATTTCATTGATTCTTCATCTCTGAGTAATTCCCCAACATTTTCCGTTGTAATTGTAAATTCTCCTGATTCATTTGAAATATTATCAAAAAATTGCGTGTCATAATCGTCGGTCGATAAAACTTTATTACCAATACGATCAATTATGTAATGTGAAATCACCTCCAAGTTTTCCTTATTTAAAACTTCAATAACATCACTATATGGATCATTAGTTGTATCCCAAAATGGTTCAAATATGTCATCCTCCCCTAAAACTGATTTTGCAACATCACGAGCGGATGTTTCTCTACCGCTATCTTTAAAATACTCAGATAATTCTTCTCGATCTCTTAAACGAAGGTAATAATCTTCACCCCTTAATTCAACGTCTGTTAAAAGGTTATCACAAATAAAGGACAAAGTTTCTTTTGGGGTTTTCTCTAATTTATATAAAAGAAATTTATTTGATGCTTCATCGGGAACTGATTTATATTCTAAATTATCTAAAAGACCTAAAGAATCCAAAAACTCCATTTCAGGGAAATCATTTTCTGGTATTTCATTTATATCAATTTTATCTAATAGATTTTTACTTTTTAAAAATTTTAAAAAAGTTGTTATCTTATGACTAAAAATTGGTGAAATGTCTTCCCAATCACCAAAATTAAATTTTTCTATTATTCGTTTTAAGTCCATATCTAATTAATAAATATAAAAAAAGGTTGGAACTAATCCAACCTATCTTTATAATTATTCTCTTTCCCCTTTATGCTTATCTAGTTTATCTAGTATTTGAGTCAATAATTCATTTTTTATTGCTCCTACCATTGAGGCATTTTTAAGAATGGAAATTAATTGAAATACTAAGAATGGAGCCATAATTGTTTCACTTAACCATGATGTTCCAGCAAATCCTTTTTCTATTGTTAGGATAGCAGATAACATTATTATCCAAAATCCAAATGTTTTTAATACACTTAATGCTTTACAAGTTTGAAAACCTTCTCTTTTAACTCCCGCCCATACACCAAAAAATCCATCAGTAAATATTACAAATGCTACTGATAGGTATTGTTCTATATTATTTGCTGTTAGGTTCATAAAATAGGAACCTATAAATGCTAGTGCTGTGGTCAATGATAATGTTATTAGAAGTGA
>JAULBY010028417.1:0-16359 GCA_032358315.1 Ophiocytium majus | reverse complement strand
CTACTGCAGCGCTGCTAGCCCACACGCTGTATCAGGCAACCGACAACGCCCCCGCTCTAGCCCCTCCTTGTGACAGGTGGGGTAACAGGGGCAGCTGCGGCGTAAGTCGTGCTACTCTCACCAGGCAAACGACTGGGGGTGGGAAGGAGTGTAGGGTGTGCTCGTGCTTGAAGCAGCGAACGCCCTTGGTCCCCGCCACCTGAACAGCAGGGGAGCGTGGGCAGGCGGAAGCGGGAGGCGGGGACGGGGGGTAGGCCGTGGAGGCGGCGTCAGCGTCACGAGCGCACACGACACGGTGCTCGGGCGCTTCCTGCTTGAAGCAGGATCAGGATCAGCACCCGCACACACGCGCTTCAAGAACAAAGCCAAGAACAGGCAGCAACCGGCGACGACGGGGCAGGCATATCCGAGCTCTCACCTTGACTATGGGTGGCGGGGGCGGAGGTGCTGGAGCTGGCGCTGGGCTGTGGGCGCTGCTGCCGTAGGTGGCGTGGTGCAGGTTGCTGTGAGCTTGTGCCTGCCGCCTTGGGCGAGGGGGAGGGAGAGAGTGTGAGTGAAGCACACAAAAACTCGCAACACAACACGGCGTTTGGCGTTCCGAGGACGGGATTTGGGCAAACGCAGAATGCCCACCTGAACTTCTAGTGAACTTCTTAGGCAGCTGCTTCTCACCCCGCCCCCCCCCCCCCTCCTCCAGCGTTAATCTGGCCTGGCGCCTTGGTGTCACAGGTTTGCACACGCCTCTGCCTGCAGGCGCTGGGACCCCTTCGGCTGGATCTTTGTAACTGCCACTGTTGTCCAACTTCAATGTAAGAAGCCTTGCAAGCAGAAGCGAGACCGTGTGTGAAGGCAGACACAATAGCCCGCGGCGGCAGAGGGAGCTTAAGCTGTGGTGACGCTGCTGCAACCACCCGCCGTTTGGAGCGCGTCAAAGGGTGCCCTGCTTCTACAATCGCTTTATTCGCTACTGCGGCGGCACATGGCGTCCACCAGTCGGTGACGCTGCTGGCGAAAGCACTAGATCTGGAGCAGCGCACGCGGCCCTTGGTTGACCAGGTTGCGTTGTGTGGCAGTGCTGTAGGCCGGATAACATTACAGCGGTGCCACAGCTCGCAGCTTCAGATGTGTGCACACTCGGAACTGCATCGCGGGAATGTTGCAGTTGCCCCACCGCCACCCCATGCTACTTCAACGAGGTCCGGAAAGAGGTCGACGAGGCGTTCATTTTATCGCAATCCGTGACACAGACCAATATGTATGTGATTATAAGTGGTTCAAATGTCATTATATATACCACCACTTCCATGCTATTGGTCTTAGGGGCGGAGGGAGTGGAGTGTGTGAGGGTGTGTCGGAGCTGGAGAGCAGGGGCACATGTGGCTTGTCATGACTGCAAACCGTGTCCAAGAGCAAAAAAGGGTGTGTCACAACCTTCAACGTGTGCTGAGCACAAGTTTTGTGTGCTTGGACATGAGCACTGTGGACATCAGAGGGCAAGCCGCAGGACACCAAGAGCAGGACACCAAAACGACACACTGCCAGATCCAGCATGGCATCTTCCAGATCGTCACATTTGACTCATGCAATGCAATTGCAATTGTTGTGAGCGCACTCCTGCGGCCAACCAACCCAAAACCGCCCAACAAGGCCGCCCCCTCCCGCGGCACCAACACACCGCTTGTAACATACCCCAATGGAGCCTGCAAGTCAAAAGCAAACACACCGCAGCCCTGCACACACACCCCTCTATCCCCCCCCTCCCCCCCTCCCAGCACCAGCGCCCCCCCCCCACCCCGCTACTTAACGTTGCGCGCCCGAATGTACGCGTGCGCGCACAGCGCATGCACGTCTGGCCTCTCATCGGCGCCATGCGTCAGGCACGTGCGGACGAACGCGCGCGCCTCGGGCGACACGGGCGGCTTGGGCGGGAAGTCCACCTGCTTCGCGCGCAGCATGGTGCGGTCCGCCAGCACCTTGGCCTGGTCCACGCCCTCCCCAAAGGGGCGCCGCCCGTACAGCATCTGGCGGGGCGGGGGGGATGGGCACGCGGGCGCGGTGTGAGGGGTGTGTGTGTGCTCGCTACAATATGAGGTAGGGACTCCAGACGGCGGTATATCCTATGGCGGGCCGGCCTGCCCACCCGGACGCCCCGCTCGCCTCTCGACCTGGCTCCCGTTGTGTGTGTACTTCCCGAAGTACCAGCAGGTACGCTTAAGAGTGCGCAGTGCGCAGCAGTGCCATCTTGTTTGCTAGCAACAGCACGTCTGATCATGCACTTTCCGGTCGCACGCACACCATGTGCAGAGGGCTTGCCGCGCCCCTTAGCGGAGTTTAATGGAAGCACACTTGCCTTTTGAAATACTGAGGCCTTTGAGAGAACACGGCGTAGTGTGATGACCCATCACTGACGGGGGGGATGCTCACAATGTGCTTGTACTTGAGGTAGCAAACAGTGACCGCTGGGGGCGCGGGAAGTGGCTGTGTGCATAACATGTGCGACTGGGAAAAGCACGAACAATCAGGCTGCACGCTCGTTAGGCGGCTGCACGATACGACACCAGGCGGGTGCATCAGAGCTGGCGTAAATGCTCTGGTTGGTTAAGATTAACCCTGCACGGTGTTGGACGAAGACTTTGCGACTACTGTACCAATCCGTAGGCACAAGTACTAGTAGTACTACGAACCGCGCATGGCCATTGCTTCGTGCCGGCATGCTTGACCTGGGCACTTGCGTGCCCACAAGTCCAAAACCGAAAAACTACTACTGTGGTACTACGAAGCACTGTACCTCAAGGTGTTGGTACTGCATAATACTTGAAGTACCTTCTGAAGTACTTCCGAAGGTATTGTAACAAAAGGTACCTGGAAAAAGATGACACCCACGCTCCAGACGTCCACCTTGCCGCTGATCCTGGGCGCCGTCGCTCCCATGACAAAGCACTCCGGCGGCAGGTACCACAGGGTGCCCGCGCCCTGGCTGGTGAGCTCCACGCCGCCCGCCTCCTGCGCCCACCGCAATCGCAACAGGCGCATGGCGCAGCCGTTAACGTGTGGGCGAGTGCACTTCAGTTGTAATCAAGTAGTGATTCAAGTACTCTGCTCAGCGCGCGGAAAGTGCCGCGCATGCGCATGCGCGCGCGGCTGGGAAACAGCATTGCTGTGAAAGAGAGCGGTTTGCGCACATGCTGACTGGCGAGGTCAGAGAAGTTGGCGTGGGTGTACCAAGCACGCAGCCACCAGGCCGCACCCGTAGATGCAACAGCTTCAGCTTGCGCACATGCGCCCACGCCTGGTGGCATGGTCAATGCGTCAAGGCATGGGCGCAATGGCGCCTTGCATGCCAGGGGCGCGCATGCAATGCCACATGCCTCGCCCTGCGCAACGCACTCGTACTCTTGGCCATTAGCAGCAAAGCACGCGAGTGGCACAATTCACAGACCCCATGCACCAGTTACGCGCTCCCACCCACAAGCACTGCACACCAGCACCGCAGCGCCCACCACAACCGGGGCCAGGTCGAGAGGCGTGCGGGGCGCCCGAGTGGGCAGGCCGTCCCGCCACATGACACATCGCCGCGCAGTCCCCAGCTCGCACACGCAACACACACACTCTGCCATCACCTGCTCAGCATCGATTATCTTGCTGAGACCGAAGTCCATGACCTTGACATGTGTATGTGAATTGGTGTGCGCTTGGAGAATGGGGCACCTTGTGACACACACCACGCGTGCTCCACGCGGCCGTCCAGCACAAGCGAGGGCGCTGGTCCATGGCATTATCTTTTTTTTTCTTCATGACATTGGTTGAGGCATTGTACATTTCCCCTCGCACAAGCACTGCACACACACACGCGCGCTGCTGCCGTCACCTGCTCAGCCTCGATTATCTTGCTGAGACCGAAGTCCGTGATCTTGACGTCGCCCTCGGCGTCAAAGAGCACGTTGGCGGGCTTCAGGTCGTAGTGGATGATGGCGGGGCGCCCGCTCGCCTCCTCCGGGCAGTGCAGGTACCGCAGTCCGCTGAGCAGCTGCGTGAGGATGGCCTTGGCCTCGCGCTCCGGCAGCGGGCCGTGCAGCTTGAGGTGCTGGTCCAGGTCCTGCGCGTGCATAGGTGTAGGCACATGCAGTTATACTTCAAGTATTTTTCAGAAGCATGCTTCAAGTGTACTTCGAAGTATACTTGAACTTTGCAAGGCATTTTGTAAAGTATACAAAGTATACTTGAAGTATACACTACAAGTGTGTACTTCAAGAAGTACTTTGAAGTGTTGTTATACATGTACTAGAAGCATGTTTGTAGGCTTGTACTACAGTAGTAGTATGAGGTGTGCTCAGCTCAGCAAAGTGGTCGCCCACAACCAAGTGCGCGCGTCAACTGGCTCACCAATGGGCGGTGTGTGAGTCTCAAGAGTACACACAGACATCACAAGCCTGAGCAACACAGTGCGTTTCACGAACCTGCGTCTGCCCCGGCCCCCCGGGCGCGCACAGCTCCTGCACGGTCGCCATGGCGCTGCTGTCGATCTCGAAGCAGTCGTGCAGCCGCACCACGCGCGGGTGGGCCATGTCGCGGTGTATCTTGTACTCGCGGTGCGCGTGGCGCGTGTAGTGCGCCTGCACGGCACGGATGGCGGCACATACAGCACAGTGGTGGTGGAGGGGGGAGTGATTTCAGGGTAAGGAGTGGTCGTGCAGGACAGCGGGGTGGGTGGGGTGGGGTGGGGGTCTGCTGGGGTGAGGTGAAAGCGCAGGGTTAGCCATCGGGAGGTTGAAGATGATGTGCGTGGATGTGCGCTTGAAGTTGGTGCTGGCACCAGTTAGAGGCTGAGGGTGTGTAGGGAGCGCGCGCGCAGGACAAGCAGCAGCCCGGGTGTATCGCACTGCAGCGTGAGCGGCAGCTGCAGCGAGCAGGCTCACCTTCTTTTCCTCGCTCCACGTGCTTGACAGCTGGTGGATCTGAGTACGCACACCACGTGTTGCACGCACGCGAAGAAGCAGAAGCAGCAGAACAGAGTTTAAGAGTCACAACATGGCATGCGCAGCGATGAAGCCAAGCTGCAGTGTACGCCAGCCCAGAAGAGCACCAGCAGCAGCGACAGCAGCGGCAGCAGCAATGATAGCCACCATCTTGTTAGAGTTTAAAAGACACTGCTGAGAGCGGGAGGCATCTGGCACACGCGCAAGTGGGAGCGGCAGCCATCGCCGCCGTTGTGTGCCCAGCGCCTGCAATTGCAGCGGTTACATGTAACTGTCACTGAGCTGCGTGGTCACGACTTGCCGCTCCTGCACACACCGCGTGGCATTCCCAGCGCGTTTCAAGCGGATGCCGCGCTGGGCGCATGACGCACGATGCACAAGATGGGTCACAGCATGGCCATTAAACAAACAAGCGAGCACATACTTGACATGATATACTTCTGAAGCACTTGTATGTATACCAAGCGCTGACTCACAAACTTGATTTACATAGTGGCACTTTGGCAGGGAAATTATGTGCGCGGACAACACACATGCCGCTGAGCCATGCTCACTGCAATCACAGCTTGGCCAGCGCAGGCGCACACAACCCCACCCGCGCGTTATAGTGACATGGCTTTCATAGGGAAAGCATGTGCGCGCGCACCTTTATGGCCACCTCGCGCATCTCCACCAGGTCAAAGGCCTTCCACACCTCCGAAAACCCACCGCGCCCCAGCAGCGTCATCACCAGGTAGCGCTCGCACAGCACGGGGTGGCGCGAGAAGCGGCTCGCGTCCTCAAGCGCCACGCGCCGCCACAGGCGAATCTGCGCCTGCTTCTCCGCCTCCAGCCGTCTGTAATCGTCAACCGTTTCGGACGCCATAATCGGCAGCATACGTGTGTGCTCAGCAGACAGTTGTGCCAAAAGTAATGGAATGTGGGCAAGGGGGACGTTTGGGCGCCACCTTCTGCCAGCGCAGGTGGGCGTCGCTGTGGCGGGTGGTGATGATGGTGCACAGAGTACAATTTATCGTGTCAGTGAGCAGCTCTGATGTTCGCCACTGCTGGATTCGATGGGCAGATGCACGCTGCACCTGGCGCCACAGGTGGAGCGTACGGTAGGCACATGGTTTGCTATGGTAGTACTGCTAGCAGTACTTGCAAACATTAGCAGTCGCGCGCACACCTCAAACGCGTGGGGAAAGCACCCCCAGGCGGCTGCGCCGCACACACCCTTTTGCACTCTACACACACACACCACTTGACAATACACCCCCCCCCCCCCCTTCATCTCGCTCGCCGCCTCAAAACACGCAACTTTAAGCCGCCAAAACAACTTCAACTCCTGCATCGCCTGCGGCCCACCTCCGCTCGTCCGCCAGCTGCGCCTCCTCCCGCCGCAGCCACATGAGGTGAAGCTTGACAGTTTCGTCGCTCTCCAGCAGCTCCAGGTCCTCCTCATCCCCCGCGCCGCCGCGCTCCAGCAAACCCGCGCTAGGCGGGCTGGCGGAGCCCGACCCCTGCTCAGCAGAGGACCCGTCGCCGGCGTTACCGCCGCCGCCGGCCGCCGGCTCGCGCCCCTTCTCCGCCTTCCTCAGGTCTTTGGCGACCTGCCGGCGGCGCTTGTCCAGCTCTTCGCGTTTGCTCAGCAGGTTCGCCTGTGCGCGGTTGGTTGGGGGACAGGGGGACGGGGGGGGCGGGGGAGGGGGGCAGGAAGTGTGCAGTGTGTTGGTTGTGCTGGTGTGGGCGTAGCCGGCTGAACAGCAGGACATATGAGAGGCTGCATATACTAGTAGTATACACCTTTTGTGACGTGTTTGTGCACACGTACCAGAGCTTGCTGGGTGTCAGGGCGAGTGTGTGCCGCTCCTGCTAGCTCGCGCCTGGCACAGGTCCGTGCGCGCATATGCACGTACCATTCGTACCATTTACATGCCTTATGCCCTTACAAGTGCATGCTAACACATCACCAACACCACACAGGCGCCCACACCACACTCAGCAGTGTCCGATGACACTCACACACCATGTGCTGTACTTCGGAGCATATACAAGCCCATACTTCGAAGTTCATGGGTACACGATGACATTGTCAAAACCACACCAAGCGCCGTGGGCCAGAGTCAGCGGCGCCGGTGAATGCGCACGCCACTGGCGACAGCACGTGCAGCAGCACACAGGAACGCTACCGCTGCCCCCACCACCAGCCCCCGCAACCAGCGTCACATAATAAATCCAGCCGCCACCAGGCGCCAAACTACATGAGACCACAACGCCATTTCCTACTTGTACTAACTGCACAACCTTCTTTTGTACCAGCACACTGACTCCGTTTTTGCTCGCCGCCTAACCTGCTTGCACTTGACCTCCCGCAGCAGCGGCCCGTCCTCCCACACCTCCGTGTACTGGAACATGCGCTGGCCCGCGCCCGCGCCGCCGCCGTGCCCGCCGACCACGCGCCCCACGCGCACCGTGTTGGCTGCCAGCTGCCGCCGCGCCTCCAGCGCCTCCTGCGTGCAGCGCGCTCGCACCTGCCAAGGGGGGTTGGGGGGGGGGGGGGGGGGGGCAGCAGCAGCAGGCGCTGCCGGAGGTTGGTGTGTGGGTGCGTGGTGGTGGGGAACTGTTCACAGAGGGTGTGGCGTGTGCAGAGCACGGCGCGCGGTGTGCAGTGTAACGTGGATGCGCGTGCTGGGGCACGGGCAGAGGCTGCTGAGCCGTTTTGAACACGTATCACGGCCACGCACCTGCTGCCAGCTGGCCTCCAGGCACAAGCAGGTGCACCTGCGCAGAAGCCAACAACCGGCCTGCTTGAAGCATCCGCATTGCATGGCAACTGCAATGCAGCGTGAGCGGCCACAAGACTGGTGCAACACCCAGTCCGCTGCAAGCATTGCCTTGGGCTCAGACACGCACGTCCGCACGCGCCGCCACTGGGGCACCTGCGTCTCGACCACTTGACGGGCGCGCATGGCGCGCTCCGCTGCCGCCGCCTTCGCCTCCACCACCTCCTCCTGCACTGCCTGCAGCTGAGCGCGCAGCGCCGCCGCCTGCGCCGCTAGCTGCGCCTCGGACTCCTTGCGCATGCCGGCCTCTCTCTGCGACCGCCCGCACGCACATGCATGGCACAACCTCCGTGAGCGCTGTCTAGTGCTGGCATTGGTCTCAAGCGTGGCCTGGCAGGTGCGGGAGCCAATGGTGTGGAGCGCATCTGCTGAAACGGTAATGTACCCCCACAGCAGCAGGCTGCTACACGTGGCAGGAGACGTGCGAGCGTGAGCTGCTGCGTTGTGCACTGCTCAGGCGTGCCATCCCTCCGCCAGACAAGGGTCTCGTTCACTCATGCAACGCACCCACCAGCGCAGCTGGTCATAACCAAGCACGGGCAACAGTGAGGTGAGTAGGGACTGTGGACACCCACACCAGACACCGTCTTGCTTTTTTTGAAGTAGTTGCATACTTGAAGTAGCTTTCAAGTTCGACATACAGTGGTTGGAGTAGATTGTGGTTCGTGACTCTAGGAGTGCATTGTGCGTCCTCAGTGGGTTCCCGCATCCCAAACACCGGAAGTGGTACCACTGTAATAGAACAAGGGGGCAGCAAAACCGTGCGCTGCTCCAGACCGACCACCCTACTCACGTGCAGCGCCGCCTTGAGGCTGCCCACCCGCTCCTCCGCCGCCGCCAGCTGCATGCGCAGCTCCATCACCACCTGCCCGCGCCCCTCCTCCTCCCCGCCACCGCCGCCACCGCCGCCGCCGCCCCCGCCCGCCGCACCGCCGCCGTGCACCGCCTGCAGCAGCCGCTGCTGCAGCGCGACTGCCCCGTTGTGCGCGCGCGCGGCCGCATCGTGCTCCGCATCCTGGCTGCAGCCGGCCTCCACCACCGCAGCGGCCGCGGAGGTGCGGGCGACCGCGGAGTGCGCGTTGGGGCTCGGCGACGCCAGGTCAATCAGTTCGCCGGCGCGACAGGGGGACAGCCTCGGCGCAGGCGGGCCCGCGCCCACGGCGCCCCCGGACGCCCTGTTGTGCCCCGGCTTGGCAATCGGCTTGAAGAGATTGGCGGACGGCTGCTGCGACTTGAAGTAGGAGAATAGGGTGCCACTGGACGCCTTGCCGCCGCCCTTCTCGTGCGCCGCGCCGCCACCCGCTGCCGCCGGCGCCGACGCGACGGCGCCCGTCTGCTGACCATGGTCGCCGTCGCCGCGCGGAGACGGCGCGCGCGAGTGCGTGCCGCTCAGCCCCAGGGAGTGGCTGCGCTTCACCTCTTGAGCCGCCGCGCCGCTGGCGCTGCCGTCGTCGCGTTGGCGCTTACGCCCGGCCTTGGCAGGCTTGCTGCCGGCGGACGCGTGCGCGGCGCCCGGCTGCTGCGGCTGCCCCCCCACCGCTGCTGTGGCCGTGGCAGGAGCTGGTGGTGGCGGCTGGTGCTTGGTGAGCGACCTGCCGGGAGATCCGCCCCACGAGGAATGGCGCACCAGGGGGGTGCCTGACATGGGTGCCAGTGTGCCTGCCTCGAGTGATGCTGCCTTCCACTGTGCTGGGGCTGTCGATGCCCGGCCTCCCGAGCCTGCGGTAGGTGTGCTGGTGGCAGCGAGCCCGCTGCTCAGGTGGCGAAAGTGTTCGAGTCCCTCGTGCGGTTTGACATGCGGCTGCTGCTCGTGGTGCTGCGGCTGCTGCTGGTGGTGCTGATGCCGGTGCTGCTGCTGTTGTTGCTGCTGCTGTTGCACGAGGAAGTTCACCAGTCCAGGGGAACCCACATCGTGGGTGCCGCTCCTGCTGCAAGCTGACTCTAGCAGAGTGCTGTCCGTGCCGTAGTCCGTCAGGCTGGTCAGCCTCTCAGCGCTGCTGCCGGTGGTGGCGGGAGGAGCGGAAATGGGAGGGGGGGAGAGCAGGGGCCCCGTCAGCCTTTGCTCTAGAAGCTGCTCCTTCCCCCTCCCCAGCAGCAGCTGCCCAGCCTCCCCTGGCATCGAGCAAGCAAGCAGTCAGCCAGCAGAGGGCACCACGTGCTGCACGCGCGCCCCTAAAGGTTCTCGTGCCCGCAGGATCCTTCGAGATCGGCAGGGACTGAAGGTTGTGTGTGAGGGGTTGGGGGGGGCAGCAGGCAGCCCAGTTCGCCTGCCACCACTGATCGCTGCCGCTGGCCGGCCCAGAAAGAGCAGCTGTGAGAGCTGCTGCACACAGCGCTCGCCCTGCCCGCGAACGAAAAAGCAGGACGATCCCCCACCCGCAATGTCAGATGGTGGCGGCTGACAGAGGTCCCTCCCCACCGCCACTGCAGCTGCTGTGCAGCGTGATGTCTAGGCTGTCACGGCAGACTGCCCGCCGCAGGTAGCTGGTTGGCGGACACAGCAGCTCTCTGCACGCGCAATTGGCGCGGCGTGCCCAAAACCTTGTGAAAAACAAACGCGCGCGAAAAAGTTCAAATCAGAACTGTGTGTTGGCGTGCACGCGTGTGCGCACCCTCTGAGGATAGCAACGGTGCCCTCACATTGTGTTGCTTTTGCTTGCGCGTGTGCAGGCTCGGCGCCCGCCCATGGCGTACGAACCTGGCACTTCAGCGCCACGGCCGTAGGCTTGGCCTGGGTGCCACCGCTTCGACAGCCCCTGTTGGGCAAGAGCAGCGGGTTTGGGCCCCTGGTGCAGGTGCAACAGCTTCAAATGCGGCAACTGGCGGCACTGGGGGCAGTGGCGCTGTTGCTCTCCCCAGCGTTAGCGGAGGCACCAGTGAGTGCGCAGGGCGTCACGCACCTGTGCGCAGGACAGGTGCAACAGCAGCAGGAGCTGCGATTACCAGCGGCTAGGCACCGATTGCTGTACGTGGCTGGGGGGGGCGAAGCGGAAGCAGCAACACCGAGCGTTGTCGCAGAGGCGTCGCCTGCGAGACGGCGGCGCCATGTGCCGCCGGCGCTGCTGCGGGTGGTGAAGGGACTCACACCAGGTGGGTACACACCGGCAGTGCAGTTGCCGTGGGCTCGAAGTACGGGCCGTGACTGCTGGCAGCTTGCGCATCGCACGTGGCACTGCTGCAGCACCACAACCAACTGCCATTTTTGCCAACCTCCGCGCGAACCCCTGTTGCACGCACCGTCCACCAATGCTGCAGGGCCTTGCCCTGCTTGGGCCAGAGAGTGTGTGGGAGAGGCGCTTGGCACTGCCATCATTGTTGGCGCTGGTACCGGTGAGTGCGGTGTTGGTGTCGCGCAACGCCCGCACGTGACGTCATTGTTGTTGCCATCTACCGCGTGTGTCAACGAAGGCGCTCCCAGCACTGGTGCCATTGCAGGCTCCGCACAAGTGGCACTTCAACGCAAATAACAGCTAATGATTTGACACGCTGATGTGCAGCACGGTGCAAAGTGGCAGGGGGCACCAACTGCTTCCGTGACAACTGCCCCACTTTGTTGTGTAGCTATTTGCAGTTACTGGTGTACGCAACGAGTAGTACTAGTGCCGTGCTGCACGCCAGGTGCAAAAGTGGTGCCAGATTTCCGTGCTGCCGCGAGAAATACAGCTGGAACCCATAAACTGCACAACCGAGGTGTTCCCTGTGCGCACCGGCGGTGACATGCCCAAACGGTATGACGTGCTCATGACGCTGCTGTCACTGTGCCTGCTGTGATGCCACTGGGCCACTGCAGCCGCCACTGCGTGTGCAGTCACAAAGGGCGGGGCCGATGTGAACGTGGCTGCGGTGTGGGCTTGGGCGCTGGCGGTGGCAACACTGTGCCTGTCGAGGGTGTGCCATGCGCACTTCAACCCTGCACTCACGTGAGCAACGCTGGCACACACTGCCTGCCAACCTGCAACCTCTGATGTTTGGCACATGCACACCTCCCTGCCTCTGGTATGACGTGCTGGCATTGTTCGTCCTTCAAAACTCTGTCCCAGTGCTGTTGCATCTGCGCAGCAGTTTCGGACCATAACCGCACAAGCACATGCACAGCAGCAGGGGTGCAACATGCCACACACCTGCCTCCACACGCCCCGCAGCGCCACAAACCACCACCCCTGCACCCACACGCTCCTGCTGAGCACCCCACTTCCCCCGCCGCCGCCACCACCACCGCCGGCTGCACACTCTCAGACTGGCCACCAAACTCCTACGGCCCGCCTCGCTCACGTGGCGGCGCGCGGGCCTCGCGGTGCTCAGCCAGCTGCTGGGCGCCGCCGCGGGCGCCGCCTTCACGCTCGCCGTCTTCTCCCCGCCCATCGCCGCCTTTGAGGCGAGCAAGGGCATCGTGCGCGGCGGCTTCGGCAGCCACCGCTCCGCGGCCGCCCTCGCCCCCTTCTTCCCGAACCCGAACGCCCTCGAGTACGTCATCCTGGGGGCGCGCAGCGGGTTCCCGGGGGCGCTGCGCGCGTTCTCGGTGGAGGCGGCGGGCGCCGCGCTGCTGGCGTTTGCGTTTTTCTCGCTGGCGCCCGGAGGGCCTGCGGGGCGCATGCCTTTGGGCGCCGTGGGGCTGCAGGTGAGCGCGGCTGCTGGCGCCCGCCGCTGCGTGGCGGTGGCGGTGGGGACAGCGTCGGAGCTGGCGGTGGAGCAGTTGGCGCAGGCCGATACGTCTGGCGTGCGAGGCTGCAGCGTGTGCGCTGGAGTGTTGCGAGCCAGCTGCGGGCGCACGTTTGGGCTGCCGCCGCTCAGCACTGCAGCGGTCGGGGTGTGGGAATGGTCCTGCTGCATGCAGCGCGCTGACGCCATGTGCAACGCCGTGTCTATCACTGATGATGTGGTCTGGGGGACATGCCGCTGAGTGGTGCTTTATGGATGCCATTTGCATGCGCTGCCGCAGGCGCTGATGCGCGGACTCACTCTGGGGAGCATTGTCAGCGTGCTGGGACCGGTGACAATGGCGGGGGTCAACCCAGCAAGGTGTGACAATGTCGGACCATTTTTCTATGAATTTCTTGTCAAGAATTGAGACCAGCATCCCAAGATGATAGTAAGAAACCCTGTCGGTTTCCCTCGCCAGGCGGATTTTACAAAGGGTTACCACTCTTTTTTGGTGTTTTCCCGTGTTTTTTACGCCTTGAGTTGGGCTGTGCAAATGTTTTGGGATTTTTATTTTGGGGTTTTTACACTTAAAGTACTTCTACTACAAACGACAGCAGCACCATCGGTGACTTATCCCATCCATATCACATGGCGCATGGTGGATGTTGACATCCAGTGCTGCACGTGTATGAGCGGTACAACGTGCTCTTCCCTCTGCACCAGTGTGTGGCTCAGATGCGACGTGCCGGCCATCTCTTGTGCCACTGCCGGCTGGCTCTCTGCACATTGCATGTGGCTGCGGTCCTTTAACTGGCGCAGCTATAGCCGCACAACACGGCCCGTGTGTGCGGTATGCCCAGCCAAGCCGGTGCCTGAACCCCAAGCTGCAGTGCTTGCTGCAGTGCATGGCTCATTGTGACGCACTTTGATGCGGGCAGCAGTATATCATGGCGCGGGCATTTTGTGCGTGCCGGCGGGCACCACCATAAGTGCATTTGTGTCATGCCCACTGCTGTGCACACACTCACCGTCGGCAGCGCCAACCGCGTCCATTCTTTGTGGCTCACCGCCTGCAGTACCGCACTGCCGCTCTCTCCCCCGCCCATCGCAGGGACATCGGGCCACGACTGGTGTGCTGCCTGTGCGGGTGGCAGCGGTCGGCGCTGCCAAGTGGCAGCGCTGTACAGAGTCTGCTGGTGTACACGGTTGGGCCACTTGTGGGCGCGCTAGTGGGCGGGCAGGCGGCCACGGCGCTCGGCACTGGGGAGGCTGCGGGTGTGACATGGTAATGCGCCACTTTTGCGGAATGTGGGCATGCCATCCATGTCCGGCATGTATAGAGCCGTGGCAGTACCGGCCAGCACTTACCTCAAAAGTTGTGTCAAAACACTCACAAATGAATGCACATGTTACAGGGATGCTTGAAGGCGAGCAGACACGGCTGCTGTCACTGTCTAGCACTGCTCGAGCTGTGCCACGCAGCAGGCGGCCTTTGCTCCAATGGCTGCTACTTGGCAGGACGCGCTGGCGTGCCACCTGCAACTGCTGGTAGTTCGCTGCCTGCGGTCCCACATTGCTCACCAGCACCCGCCACGCCAAGCAGCTGCCGCGTGCACTCGTGCTAGGCACAGCCCCCTGCAGAATGTACTGGAGGGCTGTGGTGGCCCACCGGGTGGGCAGTGGTGGCCATGCGTCGAATTTACCATGCCGGCATATACCATGCCGGCATATGTGCGGCATGCGTGCATGGTTCCCTCACCCACATTAAGTGCCGGTGGCAAGTTGCCAGTACAGTGGCTGCTGTGCAAAGTGCTGGCGGCTCCAAGCAACTTCCTAATGCACCCACTGCCACAGCTGCCATTCACTTGCATTGCAGCGCACGGGCATAGCTGCACCGACGGTGGAGCTGGAGGCGACACACTTATGAGCACAAGTGCACACGTGCCAGCGCAATGCAACTTGGAATCTCACACTGCACAGGGCAGGTGTGGGCCAGCCACCAGCTGCCAGGCAGCTGCCATGGCAGTGGTTTGCAGAGTCAGGGAACATGTGAAAGAGGAGCATGTGAGATGGAAGACAAAGATGAGACAAGCTATGTTGTGGTGATGCAGCCATCTTTTTCAAGCCGTGTGCCGCGCCGGCAACGCCCAATCCGTTTGGGCGCGAAGCAGCGCTTTTGAGTACTTCCAAGTATTTGACAAGCTTCAAGTTTCGCACGCTTGCACCATGCGTGCTGTTACTGCAATTCTAGAACCTTGGGCAGCGCGGCTGTTGTGGTGAACGGATAGGTAGGGCGTGGTTGAAAGTGCGCAGTGCGCAGAAGCGTGTACGTGTCATCAGCACCAGCGACGCCTGCTCGGCTGTCATGTGTGCAGGTTGGCTGCCACTTTGGCCGGCAGCTGTTCGCTGTTGCATCCCTCGCTGCTGTTGCACCGCCAAGCCGCGCCAGCCTTCCACTCAACCCTGCTACCGCCCCTTCCGCCACCACGCTATCCCCCAGGTGAGGTTTCTTCTCGCTTGGCACACCGTGGGGTCTCGCTTGCTCGCAACTTTGCCGCACACACACACACTGGGGAGCCACCGCCGGAGCCACCACCAACGGACCACAACGAGAGGCGAGCGGGGCGTCCGAGTGGGCAGGCCGGCCCACCATAGGATATACCGCCGTCTGGAGTCCCTACCTCATTCACAGCAGAGGCTGTCAGCTACCAGCAGCTCTTGTTTCATGTTTTGCCTCTGTCGACAAGCAGCTGGCACCATGCCTCCAGCAATTGAGCCCAGCTGTGCGGTTGTTTGTCAATTATCGCTCCGGAGCAGAGTCACCGTCAGGTATTGCAGGTGCATGCAGCCACAGCAGACAACAGCAAAGAGAACTAGGCAGCAGTGATGTCACAACATCAGTGATATATCGGTACACAGCCAGCGACCAACGCTACGCGCGCTACTGCCTGCTGCAGCAATTTCACGGGTAACGTACAGCCAGCCTGGAATGGGTGCTGCTGCTGCCATGGATCGTGCCGTGCGCACACTACAACGCGTCACGGCGTACCGTAGCAGTAAATGATGGAAGCGCACTTGAATCACTGTGGCCAAGCAGGTGAGGGGTCAGGCCAGGCGATGAGCATCAACGACTCGTGTGCAGGATGTTGCTGTTGCCAAGTTCAATGTGTGTGCCGGTATAGCGCTAGCGCGTTCACATGTGACAACGTTGGGGCAGCAGAGCAATTACAGCATGCACGGCCCAGCACACCACCGGCTCCAGCGTCATGCTCGTAGATATACCGTATACGCGTAGTATATAGAGAGAGGGAGAGGCGATCCAGATCGGCGCGGCGCGCGCGTCAGGCGCGGCCTGTCAAACACTTGGTGCTTGGTGCCTGGCAGCAGACCATGTGCGGTGCTCCTGCATTGCATTGCAGTGGAGTCCCGCGAAAGATATCAGCAGCGAAGGAGAGGCGGAGACAGGCGGCAGTGGCGGTGCAGCCGTGCTCTCTCTGGTGTCCGCACATGTGTACACTGCATTCATGACCGACAGGTGCACATGGCACCAGCTGCTCACACTTACAAACCGTTTTGCTGACACTAACTGTTAAACGTCCGCGTGGCGTAGTGGAAGCGCTTTCGCCTTCTAAGCGAAGGGTCGCGGGTTCGAACCCCGCCGCGGATTTCTTGTGCTTTTTCCCTTTTGGTTCCGGGCAATCGTGTGGTGGGGGAGGGGTCACCGTGTGTGTGTGTGGGCAAGATCCCTTTTTCTGCAGTACAGTAGGGACTCCACGGCGGTATCCTCGCGCCGGCCCTGCCCACAATATATTGGTGTGTACAGTACTGTACTCTTATTAAACTGTACTTTTATTAAACTCCGCTTAGGGCGCGGAAAGCCCTTTGCACACGGTGCGCATGACCAGAAAAAGGGATCA
>JAULBY010028406.1:0-16368 GCA_032358315.1 Ophiocytium majus | reverse complement strand
GCACAGGCTCCCTCCGCCAGCAGCCGTGCCGTGTTTGCAGTGTGCTCCCATGCCAGGCTGGCTGTGGCGGCAGCGGCTTCGCACAGCACCTCGTCGCTGCCCGCGTGCACCTGCAGAGCGCGTGCAACGGAACGGCACGCGCCGCAGGCACCCAAACGGGTCCTGTTTTGTCGTGCCGCCGCCAGTTTCTTGACACCTGCGAGGGCCTGCCTCTGGATGTTTGGGCTGTCGGGGTGGGCCTCAAGTGCCGCCACCAGGCTCTCACAGGCACCCAGACCCGTGAGAGTCCAGGCGTTGGTGCCCTTGCTGTCCCGCGAGAGCAGGGCAGCAACTGCCTCCGTCCCGAACGATGCCTTCACAGGGTCCGCAAGACTGGGCCCGCTGAGTGCTGCCGCTGCAGCGGTGCACCCGGCCGGCCCCGCGTCCACTACAGCCTTGACGTTCAGCATGCGCGCCACCATGGGCAGACGCCTCCCCATGATAGGTGCAGAGTGTGCGGGGGTAGGACACCTGATAGGTGTGTTGTGTGTTGGCAAGTTGTGGTCGAGATCATGATCACGGGCATCGGGTTCTGACTTGAACTTCTGGTTGACGTGGAATCATCAAAGAACAGTTCTGAGCAGCACTGCCTATGACAGCTGGCTGAAACGCGGTTTTGTTGCCCCGCGTTGTGCGCCATCATCCCGGGGTGTGCGGTGTCTCAAGGTCTGATTCTAGCCCAAACCTCGGAACGGAGTTTCAGCACCAGCTGCGTCGCAGCAGCAGCCGGCTCGCGGCAGGGCTGCGCCGGCAGCGGCACCAGATCTGGCCAGATGCAGCCGAGCCCCCCCGACGGCGCAGCATGCAGTCCTGAGAACGCAGCAGCAAACTCGGAAGGCAAATGGATTCACCTTGGTAGACTGGGCAGTGACGGCAGGTACCCTGTATCCCCGCCTCACCGAATCATCACAGCAACTGATGAGGCAGGCTGCTCCTCTTTAGGTGTAGAACGCATCGAGTCGAGTGTGCATGTTTGTGAATGCATGTTGACTGCATACATGCATGTCATGCATACACAAAACACTCACACACACAGCCATCCCCCCCCATTCCCACCAAACCCTCCTCCCTGAACCACTGTGCATGCATCGTTGTGAGCTGCACTAGCACTGGTCACTGCGCAGATGTCTTAGGAGGGTAAAGGTCAGGACGCTGTATGGCTCGTCGGCTTGTCGCGCGGGCCATATAAAGCAGCAGCACACAGAGATGGCGGGCAGAACAGCGGTGGCACGACGCAGCAAACCTTTGTGTGCGGTATAAAATGCGCATGCTATTGGGTGTATGTAATGATAGCACGCACGTGTGGCGCTACTGTGTTGGCGCGCACGGCTCAGCAATGCAGCAGCAATGGCATACGACGTGCCCTGCCGCCCATACTGCTGTGGTGCTGCTGCTGCTGCTGCTGCTGAGCACTATGCCTGGCTGCTCCAGGGCTCAGCGGTTGCCGATGACGTCGCCCACCCTCTTGAGAAGGTCCTCCACGTCCAGCGGCGCCTCGTGTATCATCTCCTTGTGTGGGCTAAAGTGCCGCTCGATCGCGGACAGGACCTGGTACGCGTTTTGGTCCTGCTCGGGAGAGCAGCATCAGCAGGGAAAGGGGCAGTGGGCAGCCGCGGCGGCGGCGCACTGGGAGTGAACACACAGCGCACGCACTGCACCCGGTTCGTGTGGCGTGCGCATGCTAGCGCTGAATGTTTACTCTCGCGCAGGTGGTCAGGAACGATGCACACAATGCCAGCAGAATTAGCGTGCGGCAGCAAGGCACCTGCCGCCGCGTGGGCACCATGTGAGCGAGGCGCGCTGTTGTGCCCAATACACAACTTACAGCGCTGCGCCCCATACAAAACTTGCGGCGGTTGCAACAAAGAAGTGTACACATGGCACTGAGGTAAACAAAACCAGTTGCCATGAAGTAAGCACCAGGCGCGACCTTCACACACCCATGCGGCAAACGATCGACGCAGGCGGACAGAGGTCTGCTCTCAGCAGAACCAGAGGGGCGGGCAGTTACCTGCACAAAGTTGATGGCGACGCCGCGGCGTCCAAAGCGGCCGGTGCGGCCAATGCGGTGCAGGTATGACTCATAGTCCGGGTCGTCCGGCCGCCCGCCCCCCTGCGTCGGCATGTCGTAGTTGACGACGAGCGTGACCGCGGGGACGTCGACGCCGCGCGCCAGCACGTTTGTGGTGATGAGAACCTGTGGCAATGGTGCCAGCGGCGGCGGCAGCGGCGACGGCGGCACCGCCAGCAGCGTGTGTGCACAGAAGAAGTGAGGAGGGCTGGGGTGCTGGTGTGCGCAAGGGCTGGCCAGGCACGGGGCTGTTGAAGCGGCTTGAGTCAGTGCTGCTGGTGTGTCGCATGCGCCGCCGCGTGGGCAGCCGCGTTGCGCGCGCTTGCTTCGACCAGCTGCACCCCCAGCTTTGGAGTTGTATTCGCTTCGTACATTTACCGGCACAGGTAGCTGTGATGCACATGTGGTGCGCGGCGCCGTGCATTGGTAGCACGGAGGCAGCTGCCGTCCCATGTGTGCTCACCTATGGAGGGCATCAACTTTCAGCAACCACGCACACTCATGTGTGCTGGCACTACCAGCCGCGGTCGCACCCTCTGCTCTTGCCAAAGCGGATACATGCTCCATGCACGTGACGCGCGCACGCTACACTTGACCTGCGCTCTGCAGGGCACACCTCGCACTGCACTAAATGCCCAACCGCCAGTGACAACGGCAGCGTGCGCCGCAGCCCTCGCTGCTGCTGCAGGTGCTCAGCAACAGAGTGGCGCGCGCTCACCTTGGTCCTGCCAGCGCGAAAAGCGTCCATGCACTCATCGCGCTCAAAGCCCTTGATTTCGCCGTGCAGGTTGCTGCACTTGAAGCCCTGCCCGTTGAGCGTGCGCGTCACCTCGTCGCACCCCACGCGCGTGCGGCAGAACACAATGCTCTGCCCCATTTCCAGCATGGAGTACAGGTCCTGCGCAGGGCGGTTACGGCGATTACAGTGGATATGCCGGTTACAACGGTGATTACAACGGTTGCAGTGGTTATTCACGGCGGATACAACGGTTACGGCGGTTACAACGGCGGTGACAACGGTTACAACGGCGGTTGCAACGGTTACAGCGGCCGTCTCATGGTCAGACGCGCGACGGGCGGGCGTCAGCCAGGCGTGGCGGTGGTGCGTGCGGCCGCCAGTCAATGCAGTGGGCAAGAGCAAGGCGCGGTACTTGGTTAACATGTAACTGCCCGTAGTATGTAACTGCCCAGCTGCGGCGGGCAGTGTGTGGCAGGCAGGGCCGAGCGTGCGCTCCATGGTTGGCATGCGCCTGAGAGCGCGTGCGCGTGCGCACCAACGGCGCTGCTGAGCACAACGGTGCTGCTGAGCGCAACGGCACTGCTGAGCACAACAGCGCTGCTGAGCACAACGGCACTGCTGAGCACTTGACGGGCGGGCGGCGCGGCGGCGCACGCGGCGCGCTCGCGTCATCACAATGGATACTGGCGCAGTACTCCATACTTGCTAAAACTGCCGCATGTGCACGTGCGCATGTACTTCTTCCGCAGTCCACTTCAGGCGTGGCAAGCCCCGCGCGCATCGCGTGCGCGACTACAAAAAGCACGGCCAGTCATGCTGCCACCTGTTGCTAGCCGACAAGATGGCGTTGAATGCTTCAAGTACATGAAAACTCATCTAGGAGCGATAGACTCCAGGTCTCCCCGCCGGTAGGGGCCATCGCCCTGCGGCGCACCCGTGAAAGGGGGTGAACAAAGAAAGATAGAGCGCATATAAAGGCAGCAAATCCTGTACCTACCAAAGCGCGCATTCCACATGCGTGTGTAAACTCATTCCATGTGGTTCCTGGCTGCTAGTATTTCGGGAGCGGCGGCAAGCGCGCTTCACGCACCTGCAGCAACTCAATGCGCTTCGAGGGCGGCTGCCGGCGCAGGTCGATCCACAGCTGCGTGATCTCGTTCAGGACCAGCTCCTCGTCGCTCGCGAGCCTGATCTCGTTGATGGGCGGCGCAATGATCCTCTTTGCAAAGTCGACCACCTCCTGCGGGAACGTGGCGCTGAACAGGAGGCTCTGGTGCGGCTGGCTGCTCGCGCCCAGGCAGAAGAGGCAACGAATGGCAGCGATAGGAGTTTGTGCATTAGGCCAGAGGCATGCGGTCGTGTGCGCGGCACCAGTTTGAGGGCTGTCGAGCACTACGGCTGAACCGCACATATTCATGTTCTACTGTAGCGGACATTGTGTGCAGGGCATCGCTTGTGTAACTGTGCTGCTGCGCAGCGCAAGATGTCGTAAGCGCTCCGGCTACCTGAGTAATGGAAGTTCGATAACATGCACTTCTGGAGTACTTTTATTGGACTCCGCTTGCATGGATAACACGTACTAGTAGCAACGTTGAACTGGTGGTTTTCAAACAGAGCTGGGCGCTGACATGGAGTGCATGCTGGCAACCGCACCTTATTGCCTTCGCACTTGTAGCCGCCGCAAAGGCGTTGACAGTCAGTACAAAGAACATGCTAGGCGACACATCTGCAACCTGTGCGGCAGCGCTAACAGTGCAGGCACCTGCGGCACGCAATGTGTGGCCGCAGCAGGGCGGCAGAGCTGCTGGCCACCAGCACAGAGGGTCCTCACAACGCCATCAACGACGGCGCCGGACGCACCAACGCGCCACTGCTGCCCGTCCAAATGACTGGGAGACACTTCAAAAGTATGCACTACTGCTGCTTACCGAGTGCTAACGCGCCTGTTTCTCCCGCACACCGCGATCAGCCACTACTTCGGACGCACCGAGGCCGTGCGGCTGCGCCACCCGAGGCGCTGCGAGAGCTGTGCAAACGCAAACCAAGATCTAGCCATCACGAGCCCGACGACACAGGTTTACCTGTATCAATCCCTTCAAATACATTATCTTAGATAATATTTTCCTGTATTTTTGTCAGTTTTATGAAAAGGCATTTTTGATACAAAATGTAATCACGCACCTGATGAACTTCTTGATGCGCTTGCAGTCGTCCGCAAAGCCGCCCGTCGCCAGCATCTGGTCCGCCTCGTCCAGCACAAACACGCGGATCGAGCGCGCGTTCAGCTGCCCCCGCCGCAACCAGTTGCTCACCTGCAGAGCGCGCCGCAGCCGAGTAAAAAAAGCAGGCCCGTTACGCGCGTGTTAGTCGAAGTATGGTTGCATGTACTGTACACGTGTGTACACATGTCAAGTGAAGCATAAAGTATACAACATAACGTATTGATTACTAGAAGTGCATAACCGGGGGTGCAGCAGCGGCGGCGCCGGCCGTGTGCGCACTGGGGGTGTGTGCGCAGGTCTCAAGACCCCCCACACAACACAGCCGCGAGACCCCACGAGGGGCGCACACCTGCAGCTCTCTCGGGATTGTGTGCGACTAGTGATGGGTCACAGCGTATAATATTCGCATTGTACGCCGTATAACGCAACGTACGTAAATACGCCGTATAATGTGTACAGGTGAACGTATTTATACGACAAATATGCCGTAAATCACTTCTTGGGCGTAGAAATACACCGTGTTTTGTATAACGTACTTCTTCGCCGTGGGCATTGTGTGCGACTAACAAGGCTTTTTGGAAGTGGCAATGTGGGGGGAAACACTAGCAGTTGCAGATCCAGTGGGCGGCGCACTGATGCGGACTTGCACTCAGAATGACGGGAGAGCCAAACAGCCGGGCGAGCCAGAACGGCAGCACACACACATTCAAGCTGTCTGTATTTCAACCATTTGACTGGAATGGGGTTGAACATCTTAAAAGACGCTTTGCATTTCTAGTACATGCTACTGTAGTGCTACTGTAGTGGTACTTCAGAGTAATATATTTCACACCATTAACCGCAGCGCAGCACTCACTGTGCCGGGAGTTCCGATGACCACGTGCTCCGTCACCTGCTGGCCGCGCTCCAGGTTCGTTCCTTGCAGCCCCAGCATGACCTGCGTGACACAACATCCAACAGTCCGAGGGTCACACCCCACATCAGAGACGTCACATGCTTGAGCCCAGACATGTTATGTGTTCCATGTGTGGCGCACACAGCGTGTAGGTGTGGGGGCTGTCTGGTGCGCGACCCGGTGGGCAGGCACTTCACCCCACGGGCTTCGGCCTGGCACTTTGACCCAGCCACGGCGGTATCTGGGCTCAACCTTGTAGGTTTCTTTCACAGTTAACAGCATCTGCTGAGCACTGCTAACGCTGGCGCAGCACCCAGTGCCCGGCTGCCGCCGCCGCTGCCACAGCCTTCACCGCCAATGGCACCACGTCAGTCACCGCCGCCGACACGCGGCGCCCTGTCGCCGCCGCCCCAACACCTTCACACCGCCGCCGCTCGCCCAGCAGCAGCGCACGCCACCGCTAAACCTGCTCAGCAGCGGAAACAGCCCTCACCGTGAGCGGCGGCCGCAGGAACGTCGCCATGGGAAGCAGCGTCTGCTGCATGCACTGGACGGCGAGCTCGCGCGTGGGCGTGATGACGAGCGCCTGCGGATGCTGGATGAGGGTGTCGACGCGCTCCAGCAGCCCCAGGCAGAAGGCGACCGTCTTCCCGGACCCGCTCTGCGCCTGCGCAATCAGGTTCTCGCGCGGCTTGTGGATGATCATGGGCAGCGCCATCTCCTGGATGCTGCGGGTTACGGCGGCGGCGGTTACGGCGGCGATTACAAGGCGGCGGTTACAGCGGCGGTTACAAGGTGGCGGTTACGGCGGCAGTTACAAGGTGGCAGCGAGGGCGGTGCGGGCGGGTTGGCAGGGTGCGCCCGCAGCTGCTTGTGCGCACATGCTTGAGCTTTAACACGGGTTGGCGCGCAGCATACGCTGGTGTGCTAGGCGCGCTGTGCTGCTGCGGAACCTTGCTAGCCACTGCGGGCGGGGTGGTAGGGTGCACTCACAGCTCTGTTTGTGCGCGCATGGCGCCGTGGGCAAGTTGTGTGAACAGGGGTGGGCGCGCAGCCATGCGCGGGTGTGGTAGGCTGGTGTGCTAGGCTGCTGTGCAACCTTGCTATGTGTACGGGCCTTGACAGAGGGTCATTAATTAGAGCGTGCAGAAGCATGGCTGCACCATGGCCCGTATAAAAGCAGCTCCCACCCTGGCATACTAATCAACATGCCACTCGTGGCTCTAACAGTTTCTTTGCCCACAACTTCAATAAGCAATGCGACTTGATGTTTTTGGCAGTGCCTGCACGCTTAAGAAAGGGAGGTTTTACCTCTCAGAGGGCACAATGAATTGATGCAGCCTTTAACATGCTCCTTGATGAGCTAACCAGCATCTATGTGTAAACTCTTTATGTGTGGGGCACCTGCTCTGACACCAAGTCGCTCACTCAAAAGACACCAAATTTCAACAACAAAATCCACAAACTGCATCAGACTTGGGGTCCACCAAGAGTATACACCAATGTACACACTGGCTGCGACACCGCGAGCAAGACGCCCCTCCACACGTACCGCCCTCGAACCAGCAACTCTAACCAACTCAGCGGTACCGTCCCCAAACCAAACCCCAACCCACGCAGCCGCTGCCACCGCAACCTCTTCAACTTCACAGTCGGTGCGCACACAGGCACGCCCTGAGCACGCGCCCGCACCCACCTCGAGGGCTTCTCGAACCCCATGGCGTTGATGCCGCGCAGCAGCTCCGGCCGCACGTCCAGCTGCTCAAACGTCTTTGCGCTGTACAGGTGGGAGCTCGCGTCCGCCTGCACGACGCGCAGCCGCGCGTTCCTCTCCTCGCGCGTCTCCACGCCCAGCACCAGCTTCGCCATCCGCGCCGCCTGCTGCTCCGCCAGGTCCACCGTAGACACGCCCGCGGGCGCTGCGCCTGCGCCGGCGGCCGCGGGAGGGGCGGCGGCGATGGGCGGCGCCCGCGCCGGCGCGCTGTCATAGCCCGCTAGCGGCAGCACCGCCGCCGCTGCTGCCGCTGCGGCAGTCGCAGCCGCTGCCAGCTGGGCATCGTCTTCGTCGTCGGCCCAGCTGGGCTTTGTGGGCGATGGCACGGGTGCGGTGCCAGCGGCAGTGGGTGCTGCGGCGGAGGCGGCTGCCGGTTGAGGAGGAGGCGGTATTGCTGCCGCTTCTGCTGCTGCTGCGCCTGTAGGTGGCGGAGGCGGCGTGTACGGCGCCGCCGCCGCATCGTGCGGAAAGGCACCGTAGGCGGAGCCATCCTGCTGAAGGGCGCCATAGCCAGAGCCGGCAGCGTAAAGTTGTCCCGCAGCCATGGGAGCGGCGGCATCCGCAGCAGCCACACCAAAGTCGAAAGTGGCAGGTGGCGCGGGTAGGAGTGGGACGGGCCCGGTGGACGGCGCGTCGAAGTTTAAGTGAGGCGGTGGCGACGCGAAGTTGAAGTCCGTCGCGGCGGCGGCGCCGGCAGCAGGCGCAGCAGGCGGCGGCGCGGCGGTGGCGGGCATGGGTGTGAGGTCACTGGTTGCAGCAGGCTCCGCGGTGCCAAGTGACGCTGTGTCCGCAGGCGCAGGCGGTGCAGCGACGGCAGAGGCGGCGGCTGCGGATGCAGGCGCAACAGCAGCAGCGGCTTCCGTGGCTGGGGCGACCGCATCGTCCATGGGGGTAGGAGCAGCTGAGGCGGCTGCAGGTGGCGCTGCAGCGGCGGCGGCGACGGCGCGCACTGCGGACCGCGGTGACACCCCCAGCCCTGCAACCTTGGAGTGTTGACTAACGGATCCCAGCGCTAGGGACCCCGCGGGGGAGGTGCGCGAGGGGCTGGCTGCGGGCGACAACGCACCGCCGCCGGCAGCGCGGGGGGGGGGGCTGACTAGGGATTTTCTAATGGCTGTCGTAGGGCTGACACCAGGCTGCTGGGAGACAGAGCGCCGGGGCGAGCCGGTGCTGGTGGTGCCCGGGGAGGACACGGACGCCTTGCGCGCCGCTGCAGCCGCGGAGCTGGGCGAACCGACGACTGGCTTGCGTGCCGTGGGAGAGGCAGCTGCTGCTGTGGCTGAGGATATTGAGGGTTTTCTGGGTGAAACAGCTGCGGTCGCTGCTAAGCGAGGCGAGGTCGCCGCCGCTGCCGTGCGCGCCCCGGTTGAGCCTGGCGACGCGGGCAGTGAAGTTCGTCGAGGTGGCGACGACAGAGATTTTTTAAGGGGTGATGCAGGAGCTGCTCCTGCTGCTGTTGTGGAGGATCGTGGCGAGGCTGCGGAGCCTGCCAGGGAGGGTTTACGGGCAGGCGAGCCTGGTGCCCGGGCTGCGGAGGCAGCAGGAGTTACCCCTGCCGCTGCCCCTGCTACTCGGGATGGGCTTGGTGGTCGCCTCGCTAACGGAGAGACTGGAGTGGCACCCGCGGATCCTCGCCCCACAGCCACGCCACTGCTGCTGCCGGCATCAGCCGCGCTGCGAACCCTGGCAGGGCTGTGAGGTGTGCTCACCTTGGGAGGTGGCGTGCTCGACATGCTGCTGCCTGCCGGGAACGCGCTCTCTTCGTGTGCTGGCTTGGGCGAACTTCGTAAACAACCAACTGTCTGGAGTTGCTCCCTGGCCTCTGCCTGCTCCCCCCCCACCCTTGGTTCGCCCAAGGAAATGAGACTGCGTCACACGCACGCAAGTGCGTTGGCAAAGCTGCTGCTGCTGCTGCTGGCTGGCTGTTTGACTAGCGAGCTGGCGATCGCGGGCTGGCTGCCGCCCTGCCTCTGTGTGGGGATGTGGCGGCTGTGTTATAAAGTGATCATGAAGTTGGGGGCATGCTGCTCAGCAGCGCGCGCGCGCTTGAAAACTGAACCTTTTTACTTTTTAATTCGCCGTCCCCCCCTTGAGACGGAGGCAGGGTGTCCGCCCCTACACACTTGACTCTGCCGTCCGCGCTCCTCACTGCGGCGGCGCGCTGAAGAAGCGGGATGACCTGACCGCTAGTTGCACAGTCACTACTTTCCAGAGTTCTCTCTCCTCCTTCTACAAGGCAGCAGCCGCTGTGGTCTTCACTGGGTGTGCGCAAAACAAAAGCTTCCTGTGCGCCAGCACACGAAGGGCGTTTTTGAGGTGGTGGCTCTGCTGCTGTGAGATCTCTGCCCCCCCCCCCCAACGCCACGCCACCATGGACATGGAGGGCCATGACCCCGAGGTGGCCACCCCCCCCGCCCTGCACGCCAAGGCAGCGTCGTTGTCATACATGCCCGCCGCCACCACCACCAGCATGGACGAGGACGTGGCTTCCTGCACCAGCGACACCGACTTCAACACCGTTACCATGGCGCGCGCCGACATGGACCTGCTTGTGCGAGGCGTGCAGCAGCTGGAGGCCGAGCTTCGCACGGAGAGGCAACGCAGGGTGGAGGCCTGTCAGGCGGTTGCCCGCCTGGATTCCCTGCTCGACGCGCGGGACAGGGAGCTTGCGGCTCTGGGGTCGGGAGCGAACGCAATGAAGGGCACGGAGCTGCGTGCGTACGTGAGGGACCTGGAGGAGACGGTGGATGGGCTGGAGGCGGAGAGGGAGAAGCTGGCGGCGGCCGTGGCGCAGAGGGACAGGCAGTTGGTGGACGCCCAGGCGGACATGTGAGCGCATTTTTTTGTGTGGCCGCAGATGAGGGTGCTGTCGTGGTTGTTGGGGTGGGGGGGGATTGCTGCTGCACTGTCAGGGTGGGGAGGCGCGGCGGCTTGGCGTCATGGGGGAAGGCGGCGGGGAGCGAGCACAAGCACCCCCCCGCCCCCACTTACACCATTTTCTAGGGAATCTGTTTTTTTTGCAGTTGGCGCACGGACTTTGCCAGGTTGTTTGAACTTCAATCTTGCGAGCGCCAGGGAACGAGAACGATTCGCTGGCCGCGTCGCTGCTGCGGGCGCTCCTCCTTCCCCATGCCGTTACCTCAGTAGGTGCAGCACAGCCAGGGCATAGCGGCACGCCAGCCTTCCGTTGCCCAAATTCGTTTGTCACCTGCTGCCTTCAAAACAGTCCGTCACAAGCGGCGGGTTGACTCTCTCTCGGGTGAGTTTGTGTGTGTGTGTGTGTGTGTGTGGAGCCCTCCCCCCCTCGCCCTCCCCCCCTCCTGCCCAACCTCAGCATGCCCACAGCATAGGCATCAAACCTGCCATCCAGATCCTGCCATCACTCTTCTGCTGCCGTGTGCTGAGGTTGGGCATCCTTCACACATTGCAGTGCCGACCCAACTGTCAATCACAAAGTGCCACCGCCCGCACTGCTGACCTCGCTGCCGCCGCCGTCCGCGCGTGTGCCCCTTTTCCCCGCTCTCCCCCCCCCCATGGCAGGCAGTCGCTGCACCTGGCGCTCCGCGAAGCGGAAGACCGCTGCGTGGAGCTGGAGGAGGGGCGCCTCATGCTCGCCAACCTCATCGAGCTCGCGGCCATGCCCTCGAGCCCCGCCGCGCAGCCCAGCGACGCCATCGGCGACGACGAGTGGATGGCAGAGGAGGACGCCGGCGGGCGCTGGGACGGCGGCAGCAGTGGCCGCCGCCAGCGCCGCTTCTTCGCGGTCGCCGCCAGCGCAGAAGCGGTGCGTGCGTACGGCTGCTCGCCACTGCTCCCCGTGAACGCGCGCGCTGTCTGCTGTGGCGTGTCTGAATTGGGAGCGTTGCGCAGCAGTCGTGTGGAGTGCCCACGCTGTGACCGAGCGTGTCTCTGTGTTGGCAAGCGCGCGTCTCACCGCTCTAGCGTGTTGGCGCATGGCGTTGGAGGTGCACGCATCGTTTGTGACGCCGTCCCCCCCCCCCCCCCCCCCCCCCCCCCCGCCGCATGCGCGCGCGCCATCGCGACGCTCCACACAGCAGCACGACGAGGAGGGCACACGCAAGATGCAAGCGGACGACGGCGCCCTCGACTACGAGCTCATTGTGGACGAGCTGCTGCAGGAAACCAAGGTGCGCTTCCACCTGCACCTCGCTTCCATCTGCACCGGCGCCCCCTTGCGCACTCACACTCTGCCGCAGCGGTAGCAGCATGTGTGGGGGGGGGGGGGGGGGAGGGGGGGGCACCGGTTGCTGCCTGTTGGTTGTGGGTGCATTGACGGGTGCATGGGGACTGTTATTCATGGCCTGGGCATGACCTTTACTGCGGCTATGTGTGCTCTGCTGGCTGGGGTTGCGGCTGGCTGCAGGCGCACCGCGAGCTGCGCCGGGAGGACGCGCGCACCAAGGCGCGGCTTCGCGAGGAGCTGCGCAGCACGCGCGAGGACCTGGCGGCGTTGCGCGCGGAGGCCGGGCAGGCGCGCACGCTCATGGCGGACCTGAGGGCCGCGGTGAGTACCGTTTTCATGTGGTTTTGCTACTGCTACACCAGTATGAACTGCAGAGCAGGCTGTGCTTGTACAGTGGGGCTGTGGACACCGGGAGCAGGGCTCAAGCGCAGTGCAGGGATGCACATAGCTGGATGAGCGCTGAGCGCTGCGCAGTTCACTGTGCGTGCATTGCACTCGCGGCGGCCTGTGTGTGCCGCACTCAGGGTTTAACCGCACCCCCCACCTGATGGCGCATTGACACTTGTGCCTGCGCCATCCTAATAAGCTGCGCCGGCACCATGCCTGCTTTGGGACTTGTGCTCCCCACAGATGCACACAAGCGCGGCGGCGGCAAACGCGGCCCGCGCACGACGCCCCGGCCCCTCTCAAGTCCTTCCGCTCGACTTGTCAGCCGTGACGGCGGCACGACGCAGCAGCCTCGACGGCGGTATCGGCGGCGGCGGTGGCGATGCGCCAACCACCAGCAGCTCCCGCCGGCACTCGGCGCTGCGCCTGCTCGCGGGTGAGCTCACTAACAGGCCGGTTAACACGTCGTTTGTTTGCGAGCTTGCTTGCACTTGTATGGTTACATGGCACTGCGGGCGGCCGCCGCTTCTTGGTGCCCCCCGCATGGTATGCCCGGCACGCGTCCACACGCACGCTCTGCCGCATGCGTCCGGCAGTGACAAGCCTGCCGCAGATTGTGGGGTGCAAACACACCGCTGCTGCGCCTAGTCCCCCCCCCCCATCTGTCGCGCTGCCACGCAGGTGTGTGCCGCCCTCCCGCCTACGCCAGCTAACCCACTTGCCACCAACCGCACCGCACTTCTCTCCCTCCTACCCCGCCCCCTGCGCACCGCAGCGAGCCACCGCGGCAGCGCGCGCGTGACGCCGCGCCTGAGCCGCTCGCCCAGCCCGGACTCCATCTGCAGCGACGGCGGGGCCGCGCTCAGCGCCCGCACGTTCAGTGCCAGCGTGCTCAGCAACAACAGCGGCCTGCGGCGCTCGTCCAGGATGCGCATTGAGGACGGCAGCCCGTCGCCCGTCCACCTGCGGCGGGTCGACCTGGAGGAGCGCGAAGCCAAGTAGGTGTACCTGGGTACACGTACCTACCTGGGTACTGCCCACGGGCCTGCCTGCAAGTACCTGGGTACGTATCACCTGTGGATACTGCCCACGGGTGGATACCTGCAAGTACTTGGGTACCACCTGCGGGTACTGCCCACCGGGGGATATTTGGGTCTGCCTGCACATACCTGGGTACCACCTGCGGGTACCTGGGTACTGCCTGCCGGTACCCAGGTGTGGTCTTGCTGCCAGTGCGGGCCCGCTGGCAGCGCGCAAGGCGCCCCTGGGGCAGGCAAGCAAGGATGTGAGCAGCGGGGGGGGGCATCGCCGGCACTGCGCCGTTTTTCCTGGCGCGGCTGCCGGCACCCTGTGTGTGGTGCTAGGACCGACGACGACTGGGTGACTATGGCCTGTGCGTTTTGCTCGACGCTGGGCGCGCCCCGCGCATGTGCGTGTGTGTGTGTTCCCTGGCGCCGGAAACGGCGTTAGGATGGCGGGTGGCGGTGTCCGTGCGTGCGTGTCTGCACAGGGGCGCGGGGGAGGAGCGCTCCCACAGTTTTTTTTCGAGGGCGCACCGCCGCGGGGCGCGCGCCGCCCGGCCGGCTGCTGAGCAGCCGCGGTCGGGCAGTGCTGTGCTCAGCAGGTGTGGGCCCGTGCGACGAGGGCGCAGCAGGAAGGCAGAGCAGAGTTGAGTTGCGGCGGCCTTTTTTGGGGCGGGGGTATATGCACGTGGGGGCGCGCGCGCAACTCGCTTCTTTGGCGCGCGCTCCCGTAGCTGGCATTGGCGCGCACGGCGCGCCGCCCCCCGCCCCCCCGGGCCGACCCGCGCGGTTGTATTATACTGTGTGTGCCAAAATGAGTTGTACCCCGGGGTGTGTGTAGCAGGAGATTTTGTGACAGGGGGGCCCCTGAGAGAGAGGCGCGGCCGCAGTCCGCCGCGCCGCCGTGCGCATGGCGCCCACGCACGCGCCAGCATTGGCGATCCCCGCAGAGTCTCTGGAAGTGTGTGGTTGCATCCTCCCCACGCCCACACGCATTGGTGTACAGTACCCAGCCTTATAGCGCCGCGCCGCAGCCGGCACAACTTGCTTAGGGCCTAGAAGCCACCCACCTCTCCCTCCAGTTCCCTGTTTGCGCCCCCTCCTCACAGGCTGCGCCTGCCGCTGCAGCACAGCGGCGGCGGCGGCACGCGCAGCGAAGCGCCGCCCGCGCGCCCGCATAGAAGCCAGCATGGCTGGAGCTCTGCGGCGCCGGCACGCAGTGCGCCAACAAATTCCACGATGACTGTGGTTTGCCTGAGTTTCGGGGCTGTGGGCTCTGCCTGCCTGCCTGCCTGCCTGTTGCGCGCCTGCGCGGGGTGCTGCACTGCCTGCCCACCACGTGCCTGTTCTTTACTTCCAGTCTAGTAATAAGAAGAAGTAGGTAGTAGCGGCTCTGTTTGCAATGCAAAACGGAAAAAAAGCGCACATGCCACACATTGTGGGCCATGGGAGGAGGACGGAAGAGGCAAACACTGCTGCTGCTGCTGCACACACCCCGCCTGCCATTGCAGAAGCACCACAGCAACATAGATAATGCGCCTGTGTTAACCGTAACCACTGTGACAGCGCTGGCGCGTCCTTATCATGGGTAATTTATAAAAATGATGGCAGACTGAGGGTGTGTTTGCACCATTGGGTGGCATAGTGCTTGGTGACTTGTAGATGTCATGGCTGGCAATGATGTTGCCGGTTCGAGTCAGTCTGTTCAAAGACGCGCCCACCGGCGCTTCTGCAGCAACTTGGAATAGTCACACACATCTTGGACGTTCTTGGTGCGCGAATGATACCATGACAATTCAAGGCAGCAAAACAGCAGCGGAAGTCATGTTGGCATTTGCTTGCACCCCACGACACCCTGCGTACTTTCATTACACTCCGCTTTAATAATCGTGCGTACTACTAGTAGGTGTGAGTGTGAAGGCCCACATGCACACCTGTTGCGCGCGCACTGTGCTGGGCTCAGGAGGGTCTGTGAGTGGTAGCTCAGGTACACGAACTGTGTCCGCACTGACGTGGTTGGTCGCCCTGTGGGGGCCTGCTTTTTTACCATCATACTTGAAGTATGTGGCCTTCAGCACACTGCAAATAACGGCATGCACGTGATGGCTTGCATCTATGGTTAAGGATTTGATATGGAAAGACCCGTTGGCGCCACTGAGTCATGTCTTACTTGTGTGCTCGCTTATAAATGTACTACCGCGGTACGTAGAATCGGTATTACATGTAATGATGAGGTATGCTTCTATAGTATACTTCAAAGAACTACTGTAGTACTACAGTAGTACTACTACAGTAGCACCTCGAACTGCAGCATATGCGATGGCAGTGTAGGCACCTGCTGCGGCAGGCGGGTACGCCCCTGTGTGAAGAATTCCGCATGTGTGTCTGTGTCAGGCACCAGCACCTTTGCAAACGAGCACTTCAAAATTGTCAATGTATTCAGGCGTACACGCCACGCCGCGAAGCGTAGGTCACTGCCCCTATCACGCCCTATGGCGACAATCCCAGCACGGCCACCAGTCGCTACAATGTACAGCACTATAAACACGCACAGGCCGCGCCTCCTTCCTCCCCACATCCACACGCCCGCATCACGCCAAAGTCTCTACCCGCCACTGCCTTACACACTGCCACCTCCCCAGCCTGGGCCACTAGAACCCATACATGCTCCCGCCGCCGCTCCCCCCACCGCTGCCGCCGCCGCTGCCGGCGTCGCCGCGCATGAGCCGCTGCGCCTCCTCCGCGGCGCTCTGCGCATCGTACAGTATCGCCAGCGGGTCGTCATTCACGCCGGGGGGAAAGGCGTACTTGCCGACGCGCCCCGCGAGAAGCCCGCGCACCGCAGCCTTGCGCCGCCGCACCAGCACGTCCTTGCGCGTCGGCGCGGGCGGCAGCACGTCCGGCAGCATGCCCTTGGGCTTGCCCCCGCCACGCCGGCCCGCCCCGCTGCTGCCGCCGCAGCCGCCACTGGCTGCGCTGGCACGGGGGGGTGGCTCCGCGGGCGACGGCGCCGGC
>JAULBY010028395.1:0-16369 GCA_032358315.1 Ophiocytium majus | reverse complement strand
TGCCAGCATCTTTCATAGCAGTTACCTGCTCACGAGACAGAGTGAATGAATTTCCACTTCCACCTCTACTACTCGACACTTCGCGCCCCGAACTGGTTACAACGCTTCTCGGACGGCGGTTTACTGGCTTCTCATCAGTAAAGTCAGTATAACGGTTAGGTAATACTTTTGACAAGCGATTGTCAAGCTCTTCCCAATATTCTGGAGATTTTGGATCCCAACCTTCATCAGCAAGAGCTTGGTCTACAGTCATCGCAATACGCGAGTCCATGTCTTTAGCCTGTGCGTTGTACCAAGGATTGGCTTCCATCCAACGTGCAGCATAACGCTGCAACATAGGGTCTTGCTCAATAGTCTGTGCCTTGTCAGGCGTAACCATGCGCTTCTTCATGCCTTCAAGGTTTTCAGACTGCTGACGGGCGTCGTACCACATCTCTTGAGCACTAGCCAACAGATCACCATCCATTGACTCAGTGGCTTCTTTCATCTTGCGCTTCGCATACTCAATACGAAGTTGCTGATCTTCAATAGCCTTATCCATACGGGCTAAATCAGCACCAGCTGTTTTCCTCTCTACTACAGAGAGGCGCTCAAGTAGCTCTTGGTTCTGACGTTGCAGGTTTTGCAGGCGAACGTCTTTCTCAGTGGCAACTTGGCGGTGGTATTCCTTACGAGCTTTGCGTTTATTGCGTTTAGCAGCACGCATAGCCTCAGCTTCAGGGTCTATGTCGCCAGTAGCGGCAATCTCAGCGGCCTCAGCTCTAGCATCAGCTTCGTCCTGCTCCTCTGGGGTAGCTGCCTGCTGAGGAACATCATCACCCTCATCATGCATTGCCAAATCATCAGGTAGATCAACGGTTGCAGAACCGTCAACGCCTTCCTTAACGAATAAGTCTGGCTCTTTATTAGCATCTGTACTCATACGAATGCCCTCATTTCTAATGGATTGCCCGTTACTCGGGTGATTACTTCATGGTCGTTTAACACCATAAAAAGAGCTGGATCTTCATCAGGCTGGCCATCTACTGGCACCTCCCAACGATCACCGCCCCACTTCGGAACGCGAATATAGTCGCCTACACGAGCCCATGCCCCTTCAGGCCAGTCTTCCATCGTGTCGCGCTTCTTAAACGCCAAAGGGCCTATAGCGATAACCTTCGCCACTTGACCATTCCATTTTTCCGTTTCCCGAGTCTCTTCCACCAGAATAATTCCCGCACTAGTTGTCTTCTTCTTAGTGCGACGAAGTTGTACAAGTATGCGTGCTCCGAGGGGTTCATTACCGGGGTCTACAGTGGGAAAAGCCCACGCTATGTCAGCTTCGTTAGAAGCTACCGGTTCATTCATGTTCATCGTCTTCCCTTAATAGATTGTTAAGTATGTCAAGGGCATCTTCCAGCCCTTGGTACTGACCTACCAGCCGTTGATATGTCTCAAAGTTGACGCAGTTGCCTGCCGCCAGCGATGCCGTTATCTCGTACTGACGTGCTTTAACAGCACTTATAAAGTCGCTTTCGTATCTCATGCGTTTCGCTTGTCTACGCCTTTGCCGCTTTCAAAATTGCCGTGGTCGCTGTTAGCCAAAGGCTGAGTAGCTTTGCCTTCTTCTTTCAACTGTTGGCCAGTAATCCATGCACCAGCTGCGTTACGGTGGTGCTGCTTAACTGCTTCGGACTGTTCGTCCTTTAATGTGATAGCCATGATTAACTCCTTAAGTTACGTTGTGCTGCCTCTTGCAGCGTTAAAGCAGTTTCCTGCTGTTCTTGACGCAGCTTCACCTCGTCTACCGTCAACTCGGCTTCCTTCATGCGTTCTTTCGTCAGGTTGTTCTCGGCGTTCATAGCCACATCAACCTGCAATTTGTCCTGCGCCATCTTAATGTCTGACTGATCTCTAGCGGCGCGGCGTTGTGTCTCAGCCATAGACGCCTGCAATACAGCATTTGCCTCTGGGTCTTGAATCAAAGCCTTCTGCTGTTCTGCCTGCTTCTGTTGCATCTGAGCTAACAATTGACCGAGCTGTTGCAAACTAGGCATAACCTGCGCGAATACCTGCTGGGCATCCATCTCCACATGAGCTGAGGCTGCAGCAATTGTTTGGTCAATGTTCTTCTGCATCTTGCTCTCAGCATATTTCCTAAGATCAATATCTGTTCCCTGAGTAACGTAAGCATTGGATTGACTTGTGTACCAAAGAAGCATGTGCTGCTTAATATGCTCAATCTCTTGGGGCAAACACTTCTGGGCAAGCATTGGATTACTACCAAAGATAGGATCCAAGGCAAACTTCAGGTGCGTCTGTATGTGAGCTAGGTGATCTTGGCTTGGATAAGCAAAGGACGGACGTCCTAACGCCATAGCAGCGTTCTCATCAATAGCATTCATCTCTGTTGGCTTGACAGCTGTAGGCATTAACTCACTAGGATTAGGCACCTTCATCTGTTTTAGGGCTCTTGCATACACCGCCCTACGGTCAAACAGGTCAGGGGCTTCCTTTGCAAACGCAATAACCGCCTGAGTCTGCGCCATCCGTTGTGTTTCAGAGAAGATATGCGGATCAGAGACAGGAACTACGTCAGAGTTACGCTTAAAGTCTTCACGGGTAATCGGCAGCTCAGCAACTATGTCACCACGGCGCTGATCATCCAGATACCAACGGTTAATACGTCCTAAAACACGCAAAACACGCGCTTGTGAGTCATGCAAACGAGCATGGATAGCTGAAAAGACTGCAGCACCCTGCTCAATCAACGCTTGAGTGGTGCCTACAGGCGCGTTAGACGTGATGTCAGCGATCTTTTCCTCTGCGGTGGTTACTACCCCCTTAGCTGCGGTTGTAAGCCAGCCTAAGAGCTCCATAAGCACTGCAGAAGGCGGGTTAAATGGCATAGGCATAGCGATCTTGCGTATATCGTCAATGCCGGGAGCGCCTTCAAGTTCAATAACCTGCGTCACATCAATCTGATCAGACTGGCCAGAGATCTTGCCGCCCTTTAACTTCATCATTGTGGCGCTGTTGTTGATGTGTGCGGTATCCAACAGAGCACGCAGAGCGCCTGTAAGAGCCGCAGACATGCCGCCAATCAGGTGTGGCAGGCCAATAGCGTAAGCACCACGCCAAGGAATGAACTTAAACTCAATCAACCAGTCTAATTTAGTCAGTGTTTCGTCGCCTTCTTCCCAGTTTCTGTACAAACCAATGACTTCAGATGTCAAATCGTCAATCATCAGGATGTACGGGGCTAGTTCACCCTTGCTGCGGTCGTCATCCTCCATCTCCAGCCATGTATAGATGTGGTAAACGGTACGAATACCGTCCACATTGTCAGACATGTTGCGGCCTTCAATCTTGTCGTTAGCCTTTTCTGGGCCTGATTGCTCAGGATCGAGGGAAGCACGCACCAAAGTGATGTCACGGTACAGGCCACGGTCTACGCGGCGCTTAAATTCAAACTCTGTAATCTCATGAACTTCCGTTACACGCTGTGCTGTGTAGAAGTTACCAGCCGCAAAGGGCAGGTAGACGTTATCAATAGGCACAAACTCAGCACATGGACGCTTCTTCTGCTCGTCGTACCACATCTTCATGTACTGTGAGCCACCCAAAGGCAGCTGTGTCAGCAGTTGCTCTTGCTCGTCACGGTATTCTTCGATCTGCTCAGTCAGCTGCCAGTTCATGTAGTCGCGCTTACGCTCAGCTACCTCAACCTTTTCAGGCGTTGACTCACCTAAGACCTGCGAACGCACAGGGCCATCAGGCGGGAAGAGCTCTTTGATTGCACGGGAGGCAAAGTCAATACAGCCTTCAGCCATAATCGGATGCACAACCTTAGACGCACCATTGAAGTTAGCACCACCGGGGGCGTCATTACCCATACCAGTACGGCGAAGACCATCTTCATACTGCTTGTCTCGACCCTTACGGTCCTCCTTGTCCTTCTCGATGTACTCAATGAACTCAAGGGCAAGGCTGCTAAGGTCTAAAGGGCTAAACTCTTCAGACAGGTTGGCATAAAAATCTTCATCATCTGATGGGCCTTTAAAGCCATTCATGTGGACAACAACTGAGCCATCATCAAGTTCTTCTAACTCACCATCTTCTTCATCCATATCAACGATAGCACCGCCATCAGGCGTATTTGTTATTCCATCCATAAAGCGCCCATACTGCGGGTCTATTGGCATTTCAGGCATGATTCATCCTCTTTAAATTGCGTTAGATAATGCTCGGCTAATTATGTCGTCAAGATTAACAGTAGCACTTCCTGCTATTGATTTGGCAACTATATCGTCAAGGTTAACAGCGCCACCATCAGCCATGCGTACTGCGCCACCTTCCGCTTTCTTCTGTGGCAAATACTTCTGCACAATTGGCTCCCACTCTTCACGGGTCATGAAACCATTTCTTAATTCGCCAGCCCTTCTCGCGGCGGCAATTGCAATCATACGATCAGAGGCAGAAGCATCAAAACTTTGCGGAATAAAATCTTTTAATGAGTGATGTGCAACGTCATACAAATCAGTATGGTGCATATCGGCAATATTCGACCATTTACCAGACTTAATAAAGTCTTGAACGAATGGGATGTACTCAGGGTTAGGCTTGCGGTTATTCTTACCTTTAATTTCTAATATTCTTGGAGGAGCCGGCTGCACGCCAGCTTCTCTTAATGCCGCATATACATCTTGGTCTGTAAGCTCTTCTACCTCTGGGTTACGCTGCCTCCATTGCCTGAAATATTCTCTATATTCCGCTTTGACGGCAGGATCAAGTTTTGCAAATTCTTCTCCGCTTGCAAAATATGGCTTTGTTGCTGGCTGAACTTCAATGGTTACATGCGGCTCACCCTTTGCATCACGCAAGGTATACAACTCTACTTCGCCATTCAGTAATGGCTCACAATGTCCGGCACCACCAACGCAATGGCGCATGATGTCGCCTTCGTACTTGGTGGCTTCTCTAACTGCCTTTTTAGCCTCTTCTTTTGGCAATCCTTCTGGTAACTTAATCTGTCTCCAGCTAACGCCTTTAGGATTAGATTCATCTAATGGGTACTCTTTAAACGTATGGGTAGCAGGATTGTTAGCAACCTGAAGGTCAGACTTAGTCTTTTGTACGTTGCGCCATGCACTAATCTTCCCAGATAACGCAGACACATCATCAACAGTCATCTTGTCTAAGTCTTTAAGTGCGATCTTTAAATGCTTTGGAAGTACCGACTCTGGGTCAAGCGCTTCTTTGAGCTCATCCACCATATGCTTAAATTCAAAAGCAGAATCTGCAAATGGGTCTATGTCATAGACAATTTCATTGGAATTAAGTTTGTTAAGCCAAGGATTATTTTCATAAGTCTGTTTTCCTGCAAACCCTTTATTTGCTAAAAGAGGCCCAACTTTTTTGGGCATTAACTCAGCATCAACATTTCTTTCCCATGCTTTAGAAGCTGGGTGTGTAGCAAGCGGCTCACTTGAAACTCCAGCTTCAACCCTTTTTCTTACTAATCCTTCGTCAAAACCCGGAGAAACACCACGACGAGCCCATCCATTTTCAGGAATAGTTTTGTGAAACAACCCTTCCGATGCTATGTATTCTTCATCAGCAAACTTCTCCCTCGCCTTTTCTAAATCACCTTCAGACAATGTTGTGTCCTTGCCTGCGGCCTTAGCGCGTTCAATGTCGGCTTCCATCTTAGCTAACCTAATTTGGTTAGTTTCTTTTAACTTTTCAGCTTCAGCCGCACGGCGTTCGATGCCTAAGCGAATAGGGTCTTCAGCCGTCCCCATCTCATTCTTTATGTATGGGTGAAGCTTCTTGTCAATCCATTTCTCAATGGCGGCGTCTCTTACTAAACTTGGGTAAGCTTCCTCAACTTGTTGCCTTACAGGTATGCCATCTGCATCTGGTAATTGCTCAGGCCATACCTTTTCTAAATCAGTCAACGCTTCAGAAGGATTTTGCCCAGTTATTGATTGTATTGTGTCTTTCTTAACCCTCTTTGGTACAGACCCTGATGATTCATTAAGCCAGTTCCCACCCTTTGGCTTGATGATGTGCATACGTGGGTCAACGCCGTATGTGCTGGCTAGGTCTAACGCCATCTCAGCTGCGGTAGGGGCAAGCTTCTTAGCGCTAGACACAAGAGCGCGACCAGCAGGCGCTAACTCTTCACCAGTAAGCGGCATGAATTGCCCAAGCTGTTGAGCTATCTTTGCCTCATGTGAATCACCAGCCGATGGCAACATGGTGTCTAAGTCTTCCATCGTTGGCAGCTTAAACGTAGGCGGTGCCTTATACGTTTGCGGGAATGTCTGACCCTTTGGCTTACGCTCCATCGTTGGCAACGCACCTTCAAGGTCGCTCATACCTTCAATAATATCGCCCGGCACTCCTGCGGTTCCTATAACCCGACCACGCAAGCCACCAGCCAATGTATTGAACAAACCAGACATAGCACCAGTAAAGACATCATTAGTGTCTGTCCATACACCTGTGCGACCTTTTTGTAAGTTGGCATCAGCTGACCACTTCAATGGGAAGAGTTGTGATACATCACGTTTTTCTGGCACGCCACCTTCGGCTAAGCCGCCATCCTTCTTGCCAATCATACGGCGCAGGCGTTCTTGGTATTCGTTTATCTCATTGACTAATTGCTCATCAATTTGTTGACGAGCCCCTAACAGCTTAGTCGTATTGAACGGGTCTTCAGCAATTGCTGGGTTCTTCTTAACCAACTCTAATTGGTCTCGATACAGCAAGTCATATGGCGTTGGGTGACGAGTCTGACCTAACACTTTACCGGGGATGTCATGCGTGTAAGTAGGGTGAGGCGACGCAGTAAACGGATCGTTTAATGGCAGCTCACCAATGGTAAAGCCACCAGCGCCCGTCTCTATGTTCGTGAGCTCAGGATGGGTAACAGCAAACTCTACATCACCAGCAGGACGTAGGTTATAAATTTTGCTTTTTTCTAACCTATCGGCAATATGACCGCGCAAGTTTGAATCACTTAAAGCTTGTTGGGACACTACATCAAGATCACCAAAGCCTGCAAATTCAGGGAACTGATACTTTTTCTTCCCTTTAACAAACCCTTTGCGAATGTCTTCCTCTAAAGCCAATCTAGTTGCTTTAGGCAATTGGTCTGGTCTCGTGTACTGCATCAGGGAGTCTAGATAATGCTGAGCGAACCCAAAGCCTTCTGGCATCTTCATGTATGAAGCATAGACTGGTGCGCCACCGTATTGCTCAGAAGCTCGTCTACCAGCGCCTACGAGATTAGATGCACCAGCAATGTTAGAAGCCCATAGCTTCTCGTCGTCACCGTATCGTGGGCCGCCATGCAAAGTAACAGGGCGTTCAAAGGCAACATCACCTATACCTGATAGCTCCATACGGGCAAGCGTAGGATCGCCCGGCAAGCCTAATAACACGCCGCCTTTCTGTTGCTCAAGGGTCATCTCAGGCAATGGTGCCATTGGATCCCTCTGACCTTCCAACACACGTCGCTCAACTGGTAGAGTCTTTTCTCTTTGGAATTGTTGCTGGGTTTTGCCAGCCACTGTTTTAGCACCTGTCTTTGCACGAGTGAGCTCACCCTCAATCTGAGGTGCCATACGCTCAGCGAAGTCTTGTATCTGTTTATCCGTTAATGGCTTCGCTCTTGGCATCGCAGGCGAATTGATCGCTGACTTGATAGCCGATTTAAGTTCTTCTTGTTTGGCTAGAGCAGTTTCAATATCGCCAGCCTTTACCGCCGCCTTCTGCGCTTTGGCTGCATCATCAATGACACCAATCAACTTCTTGCCTAACGATTTAATTCCCCCGCCAGCGCCCATCTTCTGGGGAGCACGCTGTAACGCCCTGTTGACTATGTCGTCAAGGTTGACAACACCGCCATCAGCCTTACCTATGGTTTTCTTAGCTTGCTCTAATGCTGCGGCACCAGTCTCTGTAGGCAGGGTATGAGCAGCGTAAGCCGCCTCTTGTGCAGCCTTCCTTGCCGCCATCTCAGCAGCTATAGCTTCCTGTGCTGCCTTGCTACCAGCGGGTAGCTTGGACATGATGTCACCGATATTGCCAAAGAGCTTTGAATAGTTAGGCATGTCTACACCGCATAAGGGTTGGATCGCTTCCGACTGGCGTAGACGTAATCGTCATCGTCGTCATCTGGCGGCTCAGGGTCAATGTCCAAGAATCGCGCATCCCGCAAGTATCTCAGAGCCTGTGTACAACTGTCCACGAAATCATCATGGGTTGAATCAGGGAAACTGCAGATCTGGCTTACAAACCCCTCAGCCCAATCCCTTACGTAGCCCTTACGCTGTGTGCTCTCTGGGATCCACACTCGCTTGTGGGCAATAATGTTGGCCACGATAGACAGCCTCTGTATCTTGTCAGCCCTGCCGGGGTTGTACGCTCGGACAGGTAAGTGCGCTCTTTGTAGATCTTGGATAAGCGATATTCCTGAAGCCTTATCTTCAATGAGAATGAGATCAACCTTCTTTCCACCGACAAAGTTTCCTCTGCCCTCTTCCTCGGGATCAGAGCCAAACGATACTTTAAACTCTTCGATAACCTTCGGACGTAGATCCGGGTATTGAAGCCTATCCTGCCATGCGTCAATGAGCATGACGGCCATTGGCCCATCAAGTGGTTTAAAAATGCCCCACGTTGTCGCCGCAGTCGGGTCATTGACAGTCTTTTCCGTATAGGCACAATCATAGCTCTGGAGTACGAACTCAAATTTAGGGAAGGGTTTGTTGGCAGGCCAAAGCCTAAACATCTCACGCTTGACGATGCCAGACTCTTCAGGGTCGATCAGCTCAGCCTCAATCTCCTGCCTGCCAAGGCTAGTTCCCTCATACTGTAAGATCTGCTTCTTAAAGTTGTCAGCAAGGTTAGCTATGTTGGCGTAGGTCGAAGCCCTCGTTAGCACCACGTCGTCACCAGCTCTGCCTACCAGCTCAACGATCAGGTCTTTAGGTCTAGGCGTAGTCGTGCAGATCAGGCGCACCTTCTTACCTAGACGCATGCCGAACATCATCATGTCCCACGCATCTTGGATGTAGTCCCAAGCTGCTAACTCATCACACCAACCGCCGTGGAACTGAGCACCACGAAAGCGCTCTGGCTCGGATGCGGGGATGCCTTTGATCAGGCTACCATTGACCAGCACGAGCTCGTGGAGGCTTTTGTTGTAGTCCTTGATGAGAATGTTAGGGATGACGTTCAGAAGGCCGCTATCGCCCTCAAAGCACGTCCCACGGACGTCTGCCGATACGGGAGCAGCCACCAACCAGCGGGTGTTCGGATTACTCCATGCCCACCAGCCTATCTGCTCAGCTGCGGTTCGGGTCTTGCCTGCGCCACGGCCAGCCAACATAAGCCAGATGTCCCACCAATCACCAGCAGGGACGATCTGATGGTCATGAGCCTTAGCTAACCAGTTAGCACGCCATTCAAAGGCGGCTCGATAAGTGTCAGGAAGGGCTAGATACTTCTTGTGTATCTCTGGGTCGCGCATGAGCTCGGCGACATCAGTCATGCAGCCATCTTCTCCCATGCGCGGTCGCACACAGCCTGTATCTCTTCTGAGCTGAATCTATAGGGCTCAACCCAGTCAGGTTGGCGTAGGCGTTCGATCAACCGTGATACAACAGGACTAAACGGGCGGCTACCTTGGAGCTCAGCCAAGGCGTCTTCAATCAGTTTTCGATCTGTCATTTGACTTTCCTTTCGCTTCCCAGCGATCTAAGAGCACGACTCGCAGCTCAGCAACGTGACGCTTCTGCTCATCTAGCCATTTGTGCAACACTTCGTTCTCACGCTTCAAAGCACTTAGCTCAGCCTTTAACGCTACTACTTCCGCATTACTAATGAACTCACTCATTTGCCTTTGGCCTGCCTGCCAAGCTCCACAGTCTGCAGCATAGTCTCAAACACAGACAGGTCAGCCTTCACCTCTAACGGGCTATCCTTGTCACCAGCTAGTATCTGGCGGTCGCCATACTTCTTGGGGTTCCACTTAGCTAACAACTTTAGGCGTGTCTCAATCTGCAGCTTACGGTGGCCAAGCATGTCCTGCCGAGTGATCGTCAAGCCATTAGCACTGCTAGTCTCAGTCTCGCCCATCAGGGGAGTGTCAGCAATAGCAAGCAAATCCTCAGCTATAGCGTCATAACCCTGCTCTCGCGCCTGCGCGATGCGTTCGGATAATGCCTTGTCAACAGCAGCCCAAGCATATATCGCAGTCCACGCAGGCATGTGATCATCTCTACATATCTGTCTTAATGGCTCTCCATCAGATAGACGTTCACATATCTCTGCTGCTAGTTCAGGTGTGTATTTACTGGGACGGCCAATCTTCTTTGGCGTTTTCTGTTGCTTTGTGGCAATTGTGGTTTGCTCAGACATCTTCTCAGTCCTTCAGCGTAATTAGATGCCGATAGTGTAATGTCAACTTGAAGGTTCTGCAATCTTACCGTCTTGAATGATGTTTAGCGCCCATGTGGCTGCTTTCACCATGTCCTTTACGGCTCGTGCATCTGTTGCTGATACGTTAGGTATATCAATAATCTGGTTTAGCGCATCAAGTGCTACTTCTAGGTTGCAATACATCTCGTAACCTATAGTATCCATGCGGTCGAGTTCTTGTTGAAGCTTTGCAACTTCGTATTGTTCTTTAACTTTCATCTTTCCCCCCTTACAGGTAGTTGATTAAATTGGTACTCGCTGCGCCTGAGTTTGTTTCGAGCGTTTGCCTTAGGCTTAGCTTTTACGTATCGCAATCAGTATCCGCTTTCCCAGCTGGTTACGATTATCCAGCGCATGTGTCGATGCTACATTGGCCCATGCCGACTAGGTTGTTGGCGCCCCCGAGCTTGAACGGGCGTTTAAGGGAAATCGATTCGCTACCAGCCACACCAACACGACTGAGGACTACTAGGGGACACTGCCCTTCAAAGCTCCGGCACTCTCGGAGGCAATCCTCATGCGTCTTGGTGCTGGTACCGGCCTAGCCTATGGGCAAAATCATCTCCGCTTTCACCGTATCTCCTAAGCTTTCCCAGCTATCTATTTTAACTCAGGCTTTAAGCTTCTTCTACTGTTATCTTGTACTTCTTGCCATTATTGTCTTCAACAATCATGAGCTTAGTTGTGCTTTGGAATGAGCCATCATCACCCAAATCCCACTGTATTTTGCCCACAGTGGAAATCAGCCATTCTGGGTCTTTATTCAAGGCTGCGCTTATTACTGCGGCTATGTAATCGCAATAGGCAATCATGATTAAGCCTCACCGTTAATTTTTTTTAGTTCTGCCCGTAATACTTCAATTGCTGCGTTGGCTCTTGCAATTTGCTTAGGGTCATTGCTCTTGCCTATTACGACTTTTAGCCAGTGAATAGAATTTTGTATGGCTTTAGGTGTAGATTTCATGATGCCTCCACTAACGTATAAGACTCAGGTGTACGGCACTCAGGGCAGATGTCTAACGTGCCATCTGAAGCTCCGCTAGTGTCGTTAACCGTCTCAATCTCATCTTCGTGCATTACGTAATTGCAGCAATCGCATTTGTAGTATTTGTCCATGATTCGCTCTCTTTCGCTGTTAGCTGACTGTTCGGTTTGCTGTGTCAGTGGTGTAACTTTAACTTAAACAAGTTAGGGGCATCAACCCCTTTATACGAATATTTTTTAATTATTTTGGAAGGTAAGCAATCCACTCCCAAGTAGTGTCTGAGCCGCAGGTCATTTGACCCATGCAAAAGCAAACTGGTTCGGTGAATACAACTTCATTGCCTTGGCGGTCTTCTACTTTTGTAGCAATAGACCAACTTGTATCTTTGGAATTTTTTGGCAAGACGCATGATGCGCCGTTCATGTTTGAATAAGCGCAAAAACGTGAAACTTCTGAGACCAGTTCGCCGCGCTTACCTGTTGTTGGGTCAAATTTAAAAACTTTCATGATTCGCTCCTATTCGCTGTCCTGACCAATGTGTCAGTAATTTAATTATCTATTAAACGATTAGGGGAAGTCAACCCCCTATCGTAAATATTTTTAAATTATTTTTTAGGGTTTTCCCTAATGTCTTTTAGGGTCATACCGTAGTTGTCGATACCCTCTGGAACAACTAAGTCTGGACGCAGGCTCAAGCCATTTTTCTTAAATGGGGCGTAATCAACTCGATGATGCCAACGATTGAACTTCCAGACCACTTCAGCCACGTCAGGGTGCAGACGTTCTAGCATCTGAGATTTAGGTAGCGTCCCCTCTTTGGCGTAGAACTCATCGGTGTTGCCGCCTGCCATTGTCTGGGTAGTAGCCTTTTCTTGTAGGAAAGCATTGAACTGCACGGTGCATAGGCCAGCCTTAAGCGCCCGTAAGGACAGGTCAGTATCTTCGTTGTAACGCCCACGCCAACGGATTGGCAGGCTGTTGTCGATAAGCAGGCAGGAATAGATGCGGGTGTTCATCACGAACGCAGGCAGTGGTTCCTTGGCCTTAGCAAAGAAGTCGTAATTGAATCCAGCAATTGCGATATTCTCGTAACGGTCAACGAAGTCTTCTGCCGCCCTGAATATCGTGCCAGAAGTAACCTTGACCATCAGGTTGCGATTAAGCCTGTTGAAGCTGGCAATGTTGTCGTCCATGACCCAGTGGCGTGCCGCGCCTTGAGCCATGCTGTGCTCCCAACAAAAGTTTCTAGCAGCACCCGGGCCTTTTCCAAGTTTTTCACCAACATCATCACAAGTGTCATAGTCGCGCAGGTATTCCGTAGGCAACACCAACACCTTCGTAGGGTCAATCACACTGGCATAGTCGCAGAATTCATGAGACTCCACCACGATGTAGTACGGCACGCTAATACGTTCCAAAGCCTTGCTTGTCAGGCGCGTCTTCCAGCGCCCCTTAGACACGATGTAGACAGGGTACTTAGGATTCATCAACATACCTCAAGTGTGATGCCCTACGAAACTCAGCGAAGGGAAACCAAAGCGCTTTTTGTTTAGGCGTAATGACCTGCCCTAACAGCTTCGCAAACTCTTGCACGTCCTCTTCATTCCTAAATCGGACATTGATTGCACGGAAGGGCATAAGATCTTCCTGAATAAACTCAGGCATACCTTGCCATTCTTTTTGCCAATCAAACTGCTCGTAACCGAACAAATCTTTCATCTTGGCTTTCCTTACTTTTAATAAATTATTCTATCTGCCCGATAATCCCCAGACCAGTGCATACCAAACGGCCTGTGATAAAAGACCCTTCCCTTCAAGTCTTGCTCATTTTGCAAGAAGCTTTCTGGGGACAAGGCTTTAACCATGTCTATAGCTCTTTGGATTTGGTCTATGTCTTTTGATAACGACGCAGACTTCAACATAAATTGGCAGTGTATTGGCAACATTAAATTATTCCTTGAGTCATCATTATTACTACAGAAAACGCTAGTGCTACACACACCCACATTACGAGCTCGTCAATATCAAACATTATTAATCCCCCAAAAAATGTCTAAATAATCATCATAAGCAGCCCAGCACAGAAGGTACTGCCAACTACGCTGTGGCATACCCATCTCGTAATAAATCTCAGCTAAGTGCAAGCAAAGCTCCTTTGTGGGTGGCGGCCTACTGCTCATGCGCCATTTCTCTCAGCTTCTAGTACACGTAAATCATTGGCGGCATCTGATACACCGTGCCAATCACCCCTAGTAATCATCACACGTAAATAATCAATTAGAACCGCACGCTGCGTAAAGTAGTCGGAATAGTTTTTACCTTCATGTATAAATTTCATGTCGTCCATCAGCTCTTCAGGCATACGGCATACATACTGATCACCTTCTTTTATCCATCGAATTGTTCCAGATGGAAAATCAATTTCTTCATATGCTTTCATGTGTTCTTCTCCCTCAAAGCTTTTTCTAATATGCGGTACATACCTATAGTTCCGATTGCGCCCTGCATTTGAACCTTTAGCTCGTAATGCAAAGCATGAAGCTCGTCATCAGTCAGGCTTATCCATTTTTTTTGCCTAACAAAACCCGCTGCGTTTAATATTCCTTCAAGGTTCGGCCCCATAAGTTTTGTTGGTATGTCAGGATGTCTACCAATACCGCCTCCGGGAAGAATTGGCTCAGGCTGCGCTAGTCTGGCGCGTAGTGCTTTAATAATCGGCACTTGCCATCTCATCCCATGATTGCCTTTATCAAAGTTACTGAGCGCATCCAGCGCCTGCTGTAACAGTTCGCGGTCAGTCATGGCATCACCTCCCACAGCTTCATAAATACTCCGACGTTTACTAAAATGAATCCGACAATCACCATAAAAAGGCCAACTTTGTCGTACAAATTCCACATACTTCGAGACTCATAGGGGGAACCGTATTGACGAACTAATATCCACCCAACTATGCACATTAAAAGGCCAATAGCGGTCATATAACCTCCGCTGATTTAAGCTTACCTGTTTTACGATCTCGAACAATTTTTATGCAATCATGTTCACATGGGTAATCATATTCAAACCATTTATCTTTATTAGGATAACTAAGTAATAAATAACTTATTTGATCCGGTTCTGGCTTGATGCGGTATTGAATATGAGGAAGCCAATCAGGCGATGTGCAAGACCACCAACAATTAGTTCTTTCTGATAAATATTCAATCTCAGCACCGTCAGCCCATGCCTTGATTAGCTCTGCGTGTTTGTGTGGTTTCATTCTGTTCCCCTTGCGCGTATTGCATCAGCAGCGGCATCGTATGCAGCCGTAACTAAGTCACCGTGCCAACTAGCCATTTCTATACACAACTTTGCACAGGCTTCGCGTTCTGCTGCCGCAACTAAAGCGGCAAAGCGTTCAAGGCTAGGATCAGTATAGTCATACATAACAAGACCAGACTCTCGCGCTATGCTGATAATGTCATCTCTTGTCATGATTGCCCTTTGGGGGCCGAAGCCCCATTTAGTTAATCTGCCCGTGAACCTGCGTAACATTCAATGCCATGCTTGTTTAGCACCGCAGCAAAGGCTTCCGCGCCCTCCTCTTTGATGTCCATTGACTGAGTGTAATTGCCAGCTGGGTTCCAAATCGACCAGCCTTTTCTCCAGTGCTTGCTGCCAACATCATTTTTTTTGCACCACGTTACAAACGGTGTACGGGCGCTCGGGAAGTCAACCCAAGCAAAGCCGCAGTACATTGGTTCGCCATGCTTCTCAAAGTAGGCTTGCTCTGCCGCTTTAGCGGCGGTAATTGCTTCTTCGTAAATTGATTGAAAGTCCATGACCGCCCCCTATTAACGTGAAGTTACTTTGACTGAGAATACTGCTGTAGTTTTGGTGTTGTCGGCGATAACTTTTGGCAGCTCTTCATCGCTGTAACCAATTTTGGAAACAACTTTTTTCCAGTCTGCTTCTACGCCAAGCTTGGTAGCAACCAATGCCAACCAGTCAGTGCTAGAACGATTAGCTTCAACGACTGTTGCTTTGAACATGTCGCCCTCGAATACTTTGCTGCCATTAGGTGCTGTGGCTGAATCTTTGAGGCCATCTTTGATTGCGTCAGCTTGCTTAGTTAAGTCAGCAATCTGTGCTAAGAGTGCGCCTAAAGTGTCTACTGTGTTGAGATCGTTATTCATGATGTCGCTTCCTTTTCGCTGTCCTGCACGTCGCAGTAGTGATACTTTAATTTATCCTTAAACGGTGTGTCAACCCCTTTTTAAAAAATATTTTCATCTTTTTCTACAGGCAGGCCATCACACAGCAAACGCTGGATTGTTATATTTAAGGCATCTAGCTCATCCATCTTCCGTATAGCCCACGCCCTGCGGTTTCCATGCCAGCCCATCATTGACCCCTGATGGCAGTCGTAGCAGAGCGCCACAGCCGTGTATTGCTGGTGCTGTTTGACGTGGTGAGCTGAGCTCGGGGGAGGGGCATTACAGACGCTGCAGGGCAGGCTTTTAACCCGCCCCAGATGCTTTCTTTCAGATGCTGTAAGTTTGTTGTTCAAATCGTAGCCCTGTACTCGGCTCGATTAGAGGCTTCCTGTGACCTCCAAACCTCAATCCTAGCCTCAGCTGCCACCATGTGCCATTTAAGCGCTTCCTCGGCCTCTACGGCAGTTCTAAGGTCATTTAAAAGCTGTAGGTATTCTGGGTGGCTGTAAGCGTCCCGTTCCTGAGCATTTACCGCAGTCTCTAAAGATTGCTTCATTAGCAACGCTTTTTTAGATTTACGGAACTCTTCTAGGTATATCCGAGTAGCCTTGGCATGTGCCAGCTTAGCTCCGTGGTCGCGGATAAAATCAACTGCCCTCTGTGGATCAATCTCTCGTTCGCTCATAGTTACCCCCATATTCGCCATAAAATC
>JAULBY010028384.1:0-16372 GCA_032358315.1 Ophiocytium majus | reverse complement strand
TGGTTCTGACCAAGTGGATAGATCACCACACAGGCTTCGGCCTGGCTTTCTGCCCCAGCCACGGGAGTACCTGGGCTTAGTCACCTTTTTGGTTTCTTTCATATATATATCGCGGTTTGGGCGTAGAAATGCGCCGTATTTTTTAGCACAACGCATCAAAAATACAGCATGCATGATCCGCCCTGACCCATCACCACATGCAAATCCCTTACTGACCACTGATACCTTCATCTCAACGATGTAAAAGTCCCTGTTGACATCACTATATGCAAATCCCTCACTGACTACATGGTTTCCTTACTACAGCAATATACAAATCCCTGCTTGATGCGCAGACGGAGGTGGCGCCGGTGTTGGACGAGCTGTGCCGCCTCGCCCCCCACGCTCTTACTGACCACATGATTCCTGTACCGTAACAATGTGAAGATCCCTGTTGCCATCACTATATTCAAATCCTTTTCTGACCACATGATTTCCTTACTACAACAATATACAAATCCCTGCTTGATGCGCAGACGGAGGTGGCGGCGGTGACGGACGAGCTGTACCATGTATATTCTGTTACTGACCACATGATTTCCTTTACTACAGTGATATAATCCCTGTTTGATGCGCAGACGGAGGTGGCGCCAATGATGGACGAGCTGTACCATGTATACTCTGTTACTGACCACATGATTTCCTTACTACAATGATACAAACATCCCTACTTGATGCGCAGACGGAGGTAGCGCCGGTGATGGACGAGCTGTATCGCCTCGCCCCCACGCTCTTACTGACCACATGATTCCTTTACCTTAACAATGTGAAAATCCTTGTTGCCATCACTATATGCAAATCTCTTTTTGACCACATGATTCCTTTACTAGAATGACATACAAATCCCTACTTGCGGCGCAGACCGAGGTGGCGCCAGTGATGGACGAGCTGTACCGCCTCGCGCCCTACGGCGGCCTGAAGCTGCTCTACATCACGCCCGAGAAGCTGGACAAATCGCCCGCCCTATTCAAGGCGCTGCGGCGGCTGTATGAGCGGGGCCTGCTGTCGCGCTTCGTCATCGATGAGGTAACCGCCACATGGTGTCTGTGTATGTGAGCTGATGTATGTATACTTCAGTAGTACAATACCTCGAAGTACATCGGCTGCCCTCTTCAAGGCATTAGCGCGGCTGTATGAGCGGGGCCTTTGTATGAGTGCTTTGTCATCGATGAGGTACCCAGCGATTCCAATGTACATGTCCTTCAACAAAATATACTTCTCAAGTACATAAAACTGACAGTCTTACAAAGTGCATGTATGTACGGTACTTTTCAAGGCACTAAGGCGGCTGTAGGAGCGAGGCCTGCTGTCGCGATTTGTCATTGATGGGGTACCCAGCGATTCCTATGCACATATACTAAAATTTTATACCTTGGCACTTCGAAGTATGCAGTAAATAGAAACTGATAGCTGATGGTGCGCGACAGCCATGGGGCTTGCAGGCCTCGGCTGTGTCATGGTCTTGCAGGCCAGCTGACAAACCATGCCACCATACTCTAGCATACTTGAAGTAGATTTTCCGTATCCTCGAAGTACATTACAGAAAGTATACAAGTGTACATGTATGTACTTTTCAAGGTGGCTATACGAGCGAGGCCTGCTGTCGCGTTTTGTGATCGATGACGTAACCGCCACGTGGTCTCTCTGTATGTGAGCTGATTTTTACTTCAACAACTTGCAAGTACTTCTAGTATGCTTTTGTACTACAGTAGAATAGTAGAAGTATGTATGCTAAGGCGGCTGTACGCGCGAGGCCTGCTGTCGCGCTTCGTCATTGATGAGGTAGTCTGCTCCCCCCCCCCCCCCGTGCACTGCTTGTCAAGTGCTAGCAGGTGCCGCACCGCTTGCGGCGGCACATGGCCTCTCAGTACATGAGCTGACATACTTCTCAGTACCAGGTACTTCGAGAAGTATATGAATGGTAATAATTACCAACACAATAATTACCATTATTATATTGAGGACTCCCCAACTACAGTATATACTTCGAAACACCTGTGTGGTGCCTCTGTGTAATTAATGTCGTATCAGAAACCTAAAAGATCGCCACGGCCAGATACTGCCGTGGCCGGGACAAGGTGCCAGGCCGAAGCCCATGGGGTGGTTTGCCCACCTGGTCAAAACAGCAGGTAGCCCCTGCACCTACACGCGTCGGTCAGTGTCCCTGAGGTCTAGGAATGATGCAGAGTACAATCACCAACAGGGCTTACTTGTGAGTGTTGTGCTGGTGGGCTTGGGTTGGATGGAACTTTTCCAAAAGAAGGTTAAAGATTGTACCCAATGTGGCGTTGGTACTGTGTTTGTCCGTTCGGTACTGTACATGTGATATGCTAATTAATAATAATGTTGTTCATCTGGCATGTGACCGCTGGCGTCTCACAGGCGCACTGCCTGAGCGACTGGGGACATGACTTCAGGCCCGACTACCTCAAGCTGGATGTGCTCAGGCGCGAGTTCCCCAACGTGCCCATCATGGCCCTGACCGCCACCGCAGACAAGAAGGTGAAGCAACACAGTTGATGCGGCTGCACTCCAGTGCACCATTGTCTGGTGCCCGAGTAGTTGCCCGGGACATGGCATGTGCCGGTAATGCATACATCTACACAGTACAAGCATATCAAGTACTTCTAGGAGTACATGTGTACTACAGTAGTAGTGCTGTACTTCCGAAGTACATGTATGTACTTAATAAACTCCGCTAAGGGCATGTATGTACAACTCCCCAACGCGCCCGTCATGGCGCTGACAGCCACTGCTGACAAAAAGGTGAACACTGTTGGCGCGGCTTACACTTCAGTATGCTACCTGTGGTGCCTCGCCGCTGACAAAACGTTGACACTGTTGGTGCACCTTACACTTCGGCAGTGCAGTAGCGCCGACAAAAAGGTGAAGGAATCTCATTGGTGAGGCTTACGCTTCAGTACACTACCAACCGTTCCGTGCCTTATCGTGTGCGCGCTCTGTAGGTGATGTGCTACAGGTGGTGCGCTAGTGTTCACGTCACATGTGTAAATACGTATGCTTGCAATCATGTGCACAAACCATAGCAGGCGTATCGGTGCTTACCACACATGCACATGCGCGCTCGTTGGAATCATGTGCGCAAAGTATAGGTAATTCGCGCCACTGTTTACTTCACATGTACATGTATGCTTGCAACCATGTACGCATACTATAAGTGACATATTAATGCTACGACTCATGTACTGATTTCATGTGCGCAAACTATAGGTTATGGACGACGCGGTGCGGCGCCTCGGCATGCGCCAGCACGTGCTGCACAAGCAGAGCTTCAACCGCCCCAACCTCGAGTACGAGATCCGCAAGAAATCGCCCAAGAAAATTGTGGATGAAATCGGTGAGAGGCTTACTCATGCGCAGTGATGGGTCACAGCGTACAACATAGTATGTAAATATGTCACACACATGACGGGGTATTTCTACGCATTCCTACGCCCACAAACACGGCGCACTTGCCGCATAAATGCGTTTGTTTTAACATGCTATACACGGTTTCAACATCCGTTACAAGGCTTATAATGCAAAGCTTGTACGCTGGTACCCATCATCAGGATGGCGCGCACCACCGTATATATACTACATGCCAATATACCTCTGAAGTACTGTGTAACTGCCGTAACTGCCATGCTTTTAGTGCTCCCATGCTGAGCAGAGGTGTTGCTGCTGTAGCCGGAGGAGTCTGGACCAGCATATACTACGAAGTGCTACTGTAGTATACATATATGTCTTGGTATACGTAACTGCCGTAATTGCCGCGCTTCTGGTGCTCCCATGCTCAGCGGAGGTGGTGCTGTGCTACCCGCCATATGTACACGTAACTGCTGTAACTGCGACCGTTTTGGTGCTCCCATGCTCAGCGGAGGTGGTGCCGCACTACCCGGTAGCTTTTTTATATATGTATGTAACTGCCGTAACTGCCACAATTTTGGTCCTCCCATGCTCAGCGGAGGTGGTGCTGCGCCACCCGGAGATGGCATCGTGTACTGCCTGAGCAAGCGCGAGTGCGAGCTCAGTGGTGTGTATATGTAACTGCCGTAACTGCGACGCTTCTGGCGCTCCTGTGCTCAGCGGAGGTGGTGCTGCTCTAGCCGGAGGAGTCAGAACCACCATATTGTAACAAGTACTTCTTGAAGTATGTATGCATACATACTTCAAGTACTGTATATGTATGCATACATATATATGTATGTAACTGCCGTAACTGCCGCTTCTTTGGTGCTCAGCGGAGGTGGTGCTGCGCTACCCGGAGGAGTCGGGCATCGTGTACTGCTTGAGCAAGCGCGAGTGCGAGCAGCTCAGCGAGAAGCTGGCGGAGCACGAGGGGCTAAAGGCGCGGCGCATGCGCGTTGACTTCTACCACGCTGAGAGACCGCCACAGGTGAGTGGTATTCTGATGTGGTTCTACTAGTAGTAGTACGTACTTTGAAGTAGTGATTGTTTGATTTGCGTGTCTTGCACTATTGGTGCTTTCCCCAGGTGGACAAATAACCCCGCAGGCTTCGGCCTGGCATTTGGCCGCAGCCACGGCAGTATCTAAGCTTAGCAGCCTTTTAGCTTTCACTATTACCATGCTTTGAGAGCGCCGCGTGCATGTTGGCTACTACCACACTGAGAGACCCCCACAGGTGAGTAGCACCGATGATGGTACCGGTACTACTACTCCATAGTAGTATAGTAATTTATTGATTTCTGCTTGTGGGCATGCGCTATTACGATGCCACGAGAGCGCCGCAGGTGGGTGTTGATTTTTGGTGCCACTAGTGGGTGGCGATGGGTCGCGGCGTATGACGTTATACCTCAAGCACTTTTGAAGTACAAAATACTGCGAATTTCTACATAGCACAGGAGTTGGTGCCATATACAACGCTGTGGCACCTAAATACTACCACGTGGGGTGGTGCGAGCAGTCAGGAGTATGCTGCATTGGTATCGCCGCGGCGGGTGCAGTCATCGTGCGCAGCTGCATCTTCAGCATGATCGCTTGTGGAGCTGTGTGGCATCTGACATACGCATGCGGCGCAAAAAAATCCGAAAAGAATGCGCCGGTCAGTGTCCTTGAGGGCTAGGGATGATGCTGAGTACAATCACCAACAGGGCTTACATGTGCATGCAGCGAAAAATAATTGCCACAAAAAATCCGTGTGCTGCACAGGACAAGCGCCGCGCGCACACAGAGTGGACAGTGGGGCGCACCAAGGTCATCTGCGCCACCGTCGCCTTCGGCATGGGCATCAACAAGATAGGCAAGCGGAAACTTGAAGTTAGCAAGTGGAAACTTCAAGTTGAATTTGAAGTTGAAGTTTGTGAAAGAAACCGAAAACAGGTTTGCTGAGCCCAGATACTGCCGTGGCTGGGGCGAAAACGCGTTTGTGCGTTAGTGATAAGAGACATGAGGGCATGTGCGCACCGGTACAAGTAGCTTGAGCTATATAGTCGCGCGGGTAGGTGTGCTCAGCAGTGTTGAAGTTGAGAACTGGGTCAGTTGAAGTGCAGCCCGGCAGCTCGGCACCGGGGCCGGCTGCACACAGGCACCATGCACAGCTCTGCCGGACATGCCATCACTCAGAATTAGTGATGGGTCACGGCGTATAACGTATTTTATACGTTATACAAAATACGACGTATTTCTATGCCCAAAACGCGATATAAGGCATATGGACCGCACAAATGCGTCCATCTGTATACATTGTACGGCGTATTTACGTTTGTTATATGGCGTATAATGCGAAAAGTATACGCTGTGACCCATCACTACTCAAAATTGTCGCTCAGATGGTGCCATGCCGGCACGCTCTTTGTGTATGCTAGCTGACGGGCCGCTCAGGTCTTCCTTTTAAACTTGCTGGTGTTGGCACTGCGCCCATGGCTTTCTACTTGCAGTACTTGAAGTAGTATACAGGTCCACGGGATGGCCATTATACTGCTGCGTGCTACGTGCACGACATGGGCTCTCGCACACCCACACATCCATTTGATGAGTACCTGTAGAAGTGATCTACTACTGACACCACATGCTTTCCTCTTCCCGCTGTGGCGCAGACGTGCGCTACGTCATCCACCACTCGGTGCCCAAGTCCCTCACCCACCTCTACCAGGTTTGGCACACACCCGCTGAGCACCATCGCCACCACCCAACCAAAAGTACTGCATACATACTTCAAGAAGTATTAGAAGTGATCAGCTGCCTTGACATCAGACAGCGGTGTTGGACAAGTGCAGCATGCCCAAATGCGCATACATTCCATGTTTACAAGTTTCATGGCAAGCAAGTTGAGATGTGCTCAGCACCCGCGTGCCTGTTGCCACAGGCATTTGGCCGCTCGCCCGCTGAGCGCTGCTGTTGCCGCACGTGCCCAGCAGCTTCCTGCCTGCACGCAAGCCAGAGTATCTGCCGGCAAGCCGCAGCTTGCAGCCCATCACGCTCATGAACTAGACAGTGACTACCACAGTTGTCACCCTTACATGCTTGCTGGGTACGGGGGCAGCTGGGTGGGGCACGTGGCGGCTGCCAAGTGCTCCGTGCTGTGCGCGGGAGGAGAGCGGTCTAGCAACTCAGCAGCTTCCTGCCTGCACATAAGGCAGAGTAGCAGCAGGCAAGCTGCAGCACCACAGGCATGCAGTAGTACCTTACTTTTTGTAGTGACGGGTCACGGCGTACAATTTATTTTACATGTATCATGACGGCTGCTGCTCGCGCATTGTATCGCCTGTGAAACAACTTCTCAGCCTTCGGGCGCGATGTCGCGATTGCACAAGATGCGGGCCAGCGCTTAAACAGCCCTGTTGCCAGTCACTGGCACACCACGGCATGGCTTACGTGGTGCTTTCGGATATTTTTTGTCAATTTTCGGCAGGAATCGGGGCGCGCGGGGCGCGATGGCAAGCGCGCGGAGTGCATTGTCTTCTTCTCCTTCAACGACAAGAACCGCCTCAAGAGCATGCTCGCCAAGGCACGTTCCATCTGCACTTCATAATTTGTATATACTCCGTAGTATGTCATACCTCTCAAGTTTCTGAAGTACTTCATGTAGTAGTTGTCTATAATATGTGCACATGTGCTTTTTGAAATACACTTCAAAGCACTTTGAAGTACACGTACCGGCTGTATAGTACATATACTTCAAGTACATGTGCATGTGTATGTACATACTTGAAGCCCATGTGTATGTACTTGAAGTTTATGCTTCTAGTACATACATGTACATACGTGTACATACACATGTGTATAGTGATGGTTCACGGCGTATAACGTACCGGCATCTCATAAGTTATACAAAATACGGCATATTTCTACGCCCCGAAGTGCGACATACGGCGTATTTACATGCGTTGTAGGGCGCACAACGCGAAAATTATACGCTGTGACCCATTACTACATGTGTGTATACTTCAAGTTGAAGTATGTACTTGCGTTTACATGCTTGGCACCTCCGCTGTGTGGGGCTTGTCGCATGGCTGTGGGGGAGCAGCAATGAGATGAAGGGGCGCTTAGACAACCCCGACTGCCGACAAACAGCCCACACAGTCTAGCTTTAGTGAAAGAAACCCAAAAGGCTGCTAAGCCCAGATACTGCCGTGGCTGGGGCAAAATGCCAGGCCGAAGCCTGTGGGGTGACTTGCCCACCTGGTGAATAAGCACCAGACAGCCCCCGCACCTACACGCGCCGGTCAGTGTCCTTGAGGGCTAGGGATGATTCAGAGTACAACTAGGTAAGATAAACTTCGGGATTTCATGCGGTGCGGGTTTCGGTTTTTGCCAGCTCCAAATGTCATGCCTTGTGCTACTTCATGCGGGCAGTCTGCGTCGGCAGTCGAGAGTAGGAAAAGTAAGCATGCATATGCGCGGAGAGAGCTCCCCACTGCTAATGCTACTCATTTTAGTGGCTGCTTTCATCTGGTTGTGGTGTTGCTGGCTCAGCCTGCGTGCACCACTAACAGCTCACTTGCGCCCGACGCAGTTGAGCTGCTGCCAGCGGGCGCAATTGAGCTGCTGCCAGCTGCTGCCCCCTACGTGCTAACAAAACCTGCTGAGAGAATGCGAAACGCCCCTCAGTGAGTGCTTCCATGTGCGCGGTGAGAGCTCTCCGCAGCACGCACGGTTCTAATTTTAGTGACGTGTCACAGTGTATTAATACTCTTTGCATTATACGCTGTATGGCGCGTATGTAAATACGGCATGTACTGCATTCAGATGAACGCATTTGCACGGCAGGCACGCCATATTTGCTGTTGCTGCGCGAAACTGTTGCTGCGCGTAGAAATACGCTGTACTCCGAAGTATTTTGTATAACGTATTCGGGAGCATTACAGTACCGTACTTTATAATTCAAGTACATTATGTTGTACCACTCTGAATCATCCCTAGCCCTCAAGGACACTGACCGGCGCGTGTAGGTGTGGGGGCTGTCTGGTGTTTTCATCAGGTGTGCAAAGCGCCCCACAGGCTTCGGCCAGGCATTTGGCCCCAGCCACGGCAGTATCTGGGCTTAGCAGCCTTTTAGGTTTCTTTCACATCATACGTTCATCGCTACTCATTGCAGTGACCGCTTTCATGTGGTTTGCTGTGACGCACAGGAGGAGAGCCTGACGTGGGAGCGGAAGCGTGCGCACCTCGACAACCTGTACGCCGCGGTCTCGTTCTGCGACAACCAGGTATGTACCTGCTTAAGTACCTGGCTTACCCGATTACTTTCACCTGGCTCAAATCAGTTGCAACACTTCGGTTGGGAGCTATTTTCACGGCGAACACCGCCTTCAACACCTTGACAGCCCTTATGCCGCTAAAAAGCGAAAGACTTCTGCTTAGTCCGATTTGTTTGCTATTACTTCGGCTGGCACCTCGATTTCTCAGCTAGATTGCCAGATTGGGGCCATCGAATTCGCCCGAGTAAAAACACTTTCATGCTCAGGTATTTTTAAAACCTCTATCAGAAGTACTGCTGCACAGCGCCACCTGGAGCCCAGGCAGATGCGTGCAGTGCACAACGCGGCACCCACGCCTGGACCGCTTACCCCTTCATGCCGGCACACCCACAGTACTAGATGCAGTAACTCGAAGTGCCTACTTCAACTTCAAGTCCATGCTGTGCACACGCGGTCAGGCCGCCTTCACCGCTTACCCCTTACATGCCGGCACACCAATTGGTCTGCATACAGTAACTTGAAGTACCTACTTCAAGTACATATTGCTGCCGCAAGCCACTGGCAGGTACTTTGAGCACTTGACACTGCGTGGTGGCTCCTCGCACTGACAGGTTGTCCCATTCACTGACATGGTGTGCTGTAACCCTCAATTTAACCCTCATAGTTCACCTTGAACTTTGACTTGAAGTTCGTGCTGCTGCACCGAGCCAGTGTAGCGCGACGTGACGCCGGCACGTGTAGGTGTGGGGGCTGTCAGGTGTTTGACCAGGTGGGCAAAATCGCCCCACGGGCTTCGTCTTGGCATTTTGCCCCAGCCACTGCAGTATCTGGACTTCGCAACCTTTTCGTTTTCTTCACTTGCAATTTGATGCGGGGTGGTGTCATGCCCCTAGAACCTCGCACTTAAGCAAGACCTGCACTACATCAGATAGGGCGCTGTATGTCATTTACTCGGAAGTACCTACCTGTATATAGAACCATGTAATCTGTGGCAGGCCTCCAAACCCCGCGCTTAACCGCATACCGCAGTAAATCGAAGCGCAGTCAATCGCGCGTGCGCTGCATATTCCTGCGTTTGTATTTGCATGCAATGCTGTTTGAGTTGAGTGCAGGTGGAGTGCAGGCGCGCGCTTCTGCTCGGGCACTTTGGGGAGCCCTTCCAGAGGGAGCGCTGCCGGGCGACGTGCGACAACTGCAGGGCACTGGCGCGCGATGGATGCGAGGCGCGAGAGATGGACTGCCTACAGCAGGTGCGTGTAAACCACAGTAATTTACATGTAAACACTTTGAAGTATGCAGTGAGAGCTGCTGTTGCTGAGCAGTATCGCTTCCAGTGCTGCTGAGCACAGGCACTGCTGCTGAGAACCGGTGCTGCTGCTAGCTGCTGCTGCTGAGCACTGCCGCTGCTGCTACTGCCCAGAGCTGCTGAGCACTGCTGCTGCTGCTGCTGCTGAGCGCTGCCACTGCTGTTGCTGCTGAGCATGTGTTTGCAGGGCCAACAAGTGCTCAGGCTGGCGTCGCAGCTCATCCAGCAGGGGTATGTGCATGCCACACACACCAACCTATGCTTTGCTGCACCATGGTGAAGGTACTGCTAGAGTCGCACGTGGCATATGACTCTTCCTGCGATGTGTGGCTGCCCCCCCCCCCCCCTGCTCACCACACTGGGCAGGCACCTGTAGCCGCCACACCCGCCAGTGCAATTCTGCATTTTACACATGCACAGCGGCCAGTACAACTGCTGTGCAACTTCAACTTCAAACTTCAACAACGCAGCCAGTGATTTTAGGACTGGTCCTCCACTTTTTCCAGCGACGCCCGGCGCTGCGCCCATTCTTGATGTGCACAAGCACGTCTCGCTGCCGAGTGCATCCTACCCGCCCAATTGGGCAGCTCAGCGTGTGTAGCGGTGCGCACATGCCCTCATGTCTCTATGACTAGTATAGTAACTTCAACTTGACATGTAAAAACTTCAACTGGCCCCATGCAGGCGGCGCATCACCCTCATGCACCTCGCGAGCCTGTGGCGCGGGGAGAAGCACTCCGGCGTGAAGAACCTTCTCTCCGCGGCGGAGCGTCTGCAGGTAACCTCCACCTTACTTGAAGTTTTCACTTGAAGTTTTTACTTCAAGTACTTGCAGTAGCAGGTGCGACGGGGCGCCATCTACTGCTGACGAACCCTCTCTCCGCGGCAGAGCGCCTGCAGGTGAATTCCATCTTACTGCAAGTGTTTACTTCAAGTTCTTCCTTCAAGTACTTGCAGTGCGGCGGGGCACCATCGACTGCTGAAGAACCGTCTCTCCGCGGCGGGGCGCCTGCTGGCAAGCTGTATTTTACCCCAAGTAACTATTGTAAATTCTTACTTCAAGTACTTGAAGTTCTAGGTGTATGCGAAAGAGCCGCGGGTCAACCGGCTTGGCTTTTTAGCGAGCCGAAAAGCCGGTCGGCTTAACCGGGTCTGGCTGGGAACACTAGCTGTGACAGTGCCACTGCAAACCGCAAATTCAATGTGACCTCGATGGCCAGCAGCATCTTAGGCGCTTGTCACTCTGATTGAGCTCCGCTTCTGCGCAGTACCGTAGATATCGGGGTATAAGACCCCCCGGTTGTGTCGCCGAGCGTCGGGTGTCGCTCACACCGGGGGGGTCTTATGCCACATTTTCCTATTATATATACATTTATATTGAGGGTACCCCGGGTCTGGCTGCCAGATGCCCCTCGTTCATTCCACCGGGGGGGGGTTTAATCGGGGGGGGGGTCCTATACCTACCCCGATATTTGCCCCGTTTGTAATTGTACTCTGAGTTATTATCCCTAGCCCTCAAGGACACTGGCCGGCGCGTGTAAGTGTGGGCGCTGTCTGGTGTTTTCACCAGGTGACAAATCACCCCACAGGCTTCGGCCTTGCATTTTTGCCCCAGCCACAGCAGTATCTGGGCTTCACAGCCTTTAGGTTTCTTTCACTACTTGGTCAGCCATGGGGCGGTGTTGCCCTTGAGAGCGCAGGGTGCGGCACGATGGTGATGTTACCATGCACTGAGTGTGCGCTTGCGATGTGTGCGCCTGCGTGGTGGTGCAGGATTTTGGCAGCGGCAGCGGCTTCTCCAAGGCGGAGGCGGAGCGCATCGTGCAGCAGGCAAGCAGCGCCTGTGTTAGGGTGCACAAACTTACTCATTACCCAAGTCCATGTGACTTTTACAGTAAACTGTAAAAAGTACTTCAGAATTATACCAGTACTGTATACAGTACCGGTATCTATTTCGACGTATGGTACAAAATACGGCATTTTGCTCCTGAATTTTTCTTGTGTGCGCTGATGCTTCCTGCGACGGCAGTAATTGTACTTCAAAGTATATTATACCTATATGTGGTACAATACTTCAGAAGGTGTGTGTCTGTGTTATGAAAATAATACCATGGTTATGTGTTCGCTGCCCCCCCCCCCCCCCCCCCCCCTCCCTGCAGATGGTTCTCCACAACTTGTTGGACGAGGAGGTGCAGGAGGCAGGGGGCTTTGGCGCCCAGAAGTTCCAGGTGAGGTTCGCACTTGAGGTTTGAATGCAGTTCGTGTACTTCGAAGTATGTAGTCCAAAGACACGGGGCGGCTGCAACCGTTTCTCGAAGAAGCATCAAAGCCCGCGCACCCAGATACTGCCGTGGCTGGGGCAGAATGGCAGGCCGAAAGCCCGTGGGGTGCTTGCTACACCTAGTCAAAACCAGGTAGGCTCCGCCCTCCCTGCACCAGTCAGTGCCCTTGCGGATCGTCATGTCACGAAACTGCTGCGAATAGCCACAAAACTGCCGCAAAACCGGCACAGATCTGCCACAAAACCGCCATGAAACTGCCGCGAAACCGCCATGTAACTGCCATAAACTGTCACAAAACTGCCGTGACACCGCTGCGCAGGCATCCTACGTCAAGCGCGGCTACAGGGCGTCGGAGCTCGAGAGCAGCGGCGGCGTGTTCAGGGTCCTGTACCGCACCAGCAGGCCCGCCGCCAAGGGCAGCGCCGGTGCGTGTGATCATGATCACATGATCATGTGTTCAACCGCCACACGCCACACATCTGCGTACTGTCTTGTTCAGAAGTAGTTGCTCCGCGCTGGTAGATTTATTTTTTGTTGGGCGCCCCCCCAAGTAACGTGTTCCCGCATTGTTTTGCGTCGTCAGCTATAGTGAATGCTGAGGTTCCTTTTGAATGCTCTCACTGGCTGCAGCCTGTGCCCGGCGTAATTAGTAGTTGTTTATAACCATCCTCGGTCCTTCAACGACACCCCCATGCCACTGCCAAGGGCAGCAGCGGCGGTGCGTGTGATCGTGATCACATGAACATGTGTTCGGCCGCCGCACGCCACAGGCTTGCGTACCATCTTGTTCCGAAATAGTCGTCCATGCCGCAGCGCACACACTCACTGACAAGCCCGCGGCAGACCATGGACAAGCTACAAGCTATCGTTGTAACCAACCTCAGTCCTTCTACGAAACCCGTTGCCACTGCCGCTGCGTGCGCTCTGCTGCTGGCAGGCGGCAAGGGCGGCGGCCGGGGCAGCAGCGCCGCAGGTCAGCCGCCAATACGCACCACTCCCGCCCTTCCCTTGCTACTCCACCGCTCGGCATATTGACATGCTGTGTTGCGCTGCATGACGCGTGTCGTGCCATGCCGCCGTGTGGCTGCATTGCGGCGTGCTTCACTGGACGCTGTGCAGTGCATTTGCCATGCCACCGCTGCACTGCATCTTGGCACGCTGCAGCCCATTGCGCTGTCCACCGCGTTTTGCCAGTCCACCACTCAGCTGCGTTCCAGCATACTTTGAAGCAGATGGTACTTCTGGAAACCTACTTCTCTCACCTGCAGTTCATTTGCTTCTTCCAAGTACGTCTCTTTGTTATGTCCATCGAAGTGTACTTGCTTTGGAGCACACACTCCTGTAGTACTTTACATCACATACCACTTAAGTATATGCTCCACTGCGCTGTTGCCACCGCGCTGCGGCGCCCCGCATGGTGCATAGCCCCCCCCCCCCCCCCCCCCCCCCCCCCCCCCCCCCCACCCCCCCCCGGCCGCCCCTTCCTACTGACGAACCTTGAGGCGCGAGCACATAGGCGCCCTTCGCTGCCAATAAGCAAGACGTCTGTGGCCGGCACCACATAAGCAATGGGCACCACACTATACCACGGCTGCGCCACGGCTTGTTACTGTAGATGCCCGGGTCATTACTTGGATAACTGTTCAGGTGGCTCCCACAAACAGATTGCCTCTCCCACACAGCTTTATGTGTCGTCAGCATTCTAACAGCCCACAAAATCACTCTCGAGAAATCACTTTCGAAGTTCGCTCAGTGTACTCAAGAGTGACGCCCCCCCCCCCCCCCCCCCCCCCACTGTTTGGGTCCAACAACTCAACTGACCCGGGCAACTACCTAGGCAGCAGGTGGTAACGACACAGCCGTTTTCCATGATGTTATTGCTGCTGCTGACAGGCTGCTCCTGCTGCCACTGCTGCTGCTGCTGCTGCTGCTGTATCAACTCCCACTCTGCAACTTCAACAATGCTGTGTGGCGCAGGCAAGCGCCAGGGGACCGCCGCGGGAGGGAAGCGCAAGGCGCCCGCCAAGGGCAGGTAAGCACACAATGCGCATCATAACTTCATGTTCATGACACACATAAGAAGCACAGTACCTAGAATACTTTTGAAGTACTATGGTATGCGTGCTTCACTACTTAGCCGCAGTACTAACTCGTTTTAGCATGTTACATTTAGTGTTTATGGCACTATAGGGTACCGTACTGCACCGCGTGTGTAGGGTGGGGGCTAGCTGGTGTTGAAAAGGTGCATGACTCACCCCATGGGCTTCAGCCTGGCATTTTGCCCCGGTCATGGCATCATCCGGGGTATATAATAACACCCTCACCACTACTGCAGTAGCATACTTCTGGGGTACTGAAGGATAATAGTATGTGTGCGTCATGACCTAGCAGCAGTATAAACTACTTCTAGCATGTCCTAATAGTGTGTATGGTGCTATACCTCAAGGGTACTGACCGGCGTGCGTAGGGTGGGGGTTATCTGCTGTTGACAAGGTGGATGAATCATCCTACGGGCTTCGGCCTTTTTTTTTTTGCCCCAGCCACAGGCATCACCTGGGCTTGCCAACCTTTGAGGTTCGTATATTAGTCGTAGAGACATGGGGGGATGTGCGCACCGGTATAAACTACTGGGTGATTAGTCGGGCGGGTAGGGCGCGCTCAGCAGCGATATGTGCTTGTACGCGTCGACGGCGGGCGCAGCGCCACGTGCCGCTGCCGGTATGGTGGAGGGCCAGTCCTCAATGACCAGGTCCGATACGCTGCGCTGGAGCACACCTGACAGCTTCTGTCGCCAGTGCGCTACACATACGGCCACAGTGTACAACCCATCGCTAAACTGCGCCTGCCGCACCGCTTTGAGGTTTCATTCGCATCAACACAGCTTCGCTGCGGCCGCAGATTACTGCGCGTGGGCTGCATGCCTGGCACTGCCCGGCGTCGCTGACGCCTGCTGTCAGCGCTTTTTTTGCCGCTTGCTAGGGTTGCAGAAGAACGTCTATCTGCGCATGATGTACGCCGTATACACAGCGTAAGAGCGGGTTCCAACGCTTCTGAAGCACTTCAGTAGAAGTATATTTTGTGTGTGTTCTAATCATGTTGCCAACATGTCCACATATGGCATATACAGGCGGTATTCGGTGCTCCTGCGCTCTTTGCACGTTACGGAAACGACTGTTCCAGCTTGTTTTGTGCTGAAAAGTGTTCCATTTTTTTGGCTTTGCCGACACTCGTGACACTTGCGCAGCACGAGTGCAGCAGGCGGAGCAGGGGGTGGCAGCAGTGGTTTTATTCGTATTTCAGCACCTTACTGGAGCGACTGATCCAGCTTATTTCTTGCTGAGCCATGTTCCAGCTTTCGGCTTTGCCCACACTGGTCGCACTCACGAAGCACGAGCTCAGCATGCGAAGCAGCGGGTGGCCGCAGCGGTTTTTATTTGTTACACCAAAAGTATTACCACCTTATTGGCAAGGCCGAGTCAGCATATTTTTTGCTGATAGTGTGCCTATTTTCGGCTTCGCCCACACTTGTCACAGTCACGCGGCACAAGCTCAACAGGCGGAGCAGCAGGTGGCAGCAGCGGTTTGGGTTACATCAGCACCTCATTGCAGTGACTGATCCCGCTTACTTCAGAAGTATTTCTTGCTGAAAAATGTGCCGACTTACGGCTTTGCCCACACTTGTGACACTCGTGCAGCATGAGCTCAGCAGGCAGAGCAGCTGGTGGCAACGGTGGTTTTCATTTTTTTTATCAGCACCTTGAGCGGCTGATTCAGTGTATTCCTTGCTGAAAGATTCACTGTATTTTTTGCTGAAAAATGTGCCTACTTTCGGCTTTGCCCACTCGTGCAGCACGAGCTCAGCAGGCGGAGCGGCGGGTGGAAGCGGTGGCGGCGGCGCGGGCTCCTCAATGGAGGACCTGGCGTACCAACCCCCGGAGCCAATTGACATCGACAGCAGCGATGAGAGCGAGGCTGAGGTCTTCAAAAGGGTACTGCCTACTACAGTGAAAGAAACCTAAAAGGCTGCTGAGCCCAGATACTGCCGTGGCTGGGGCAAAATGCCAGGCCGAAGCCTGTGGGG
>JAULBY010028373.1:0-16376 GCA_032358315.1 Ophiocytium majus | reverse complement strand
GCAGGCTGGTGTGGGTGTGCCACAGCGCTGTGGCGGTGGCCACGGGGGATGCCAGGCGCCCTAGCTAAGTAGTTTCACGGCCCGTATGCCTCGCTGGCACCATGACTGGCTGGCACGGCGCATGGCGGTGGTTGTTCAAGCGTGGTGTTGCTGCTGACAGAGGTGCCAGCCTGCAGAGGCAACGGACTCAGCCCCAGCGCACCGTGAGGAGCACTTAGCAGCAAGCGGCGCTGCTGCCTCGGCTGCAGCTGCAGCTGCAACCACTGTAGCTGCAACCACGGTTTCCGTGGTTGCAGCTGCAGCTGCAGCTGCAGCAACGGTTTCCGTGGTTGCAGCTGCAGTTGGTGCAGAGGCGGGCGAAGCTGCTGAGGGGAAGCGGCAGGGGAGGGAACATCGGCCGCAGCGCGCAGTGCCGCCGCGCACACAACACTGCCGCACGGACAGCAGGGGCGCACCGGCGCTTGTTCCTACACCACGACAGCTCACGGGAGGCAATCGCAAGCGTGCTCGTGGCACGCAGCAGGCCGCACTTCGCGCAGGTTGTACAAGGTGGCCGTTCGTCTGCTGACTTTAGAACACCAAGTCGCTCGCAGACACAGCATTGCGTGCTCACACCACCAAACTTGCGACCTAGCAACCGCGCAACTTTCAACGTAAAAATGACCTCGTGTACGTATGTACAGAAAGGATACGCAAAGAGAATGCGCGTCCGCTGTACAGTCTGCAGTCCTAATTTTAAAAAGTCTTGCTGTAGGGTACACAGCACGGTAAAAAAATCAACTGGAATCCAAGGCCTTACTTTTCAAAGCGGGGCAGGATGCTGGGGCCTAGTCAGGGGCAATGGTGGTGGCAGCATGGTGCGCAGCGCTACTGTCACAGCAGATGAATCACGCCGTGAACCAGGATACCTACTAGTAGAAAGAAGCGCTGCCATCTGGGTGGGGCCTTGCCTTGAGAAGCACTGCACGTGACAATTACGTCCGAATCCAGGCTTCAACATTGTTGTGTGCCTGCTGTGCTCTCATGTATTTTTGTGTGCCTGCCGTGTCGCATACAGTGAGCAACTTTTTATTTTTTATGGGAAGTGCTTGGTTTGGTGATTTGCCTTTACCAAATACGGCAAAGTACGGGGTATATACGTAAGTACGGCAAAATACGTACAAAAATACGTATTTCAAAACCCAAAATACGGTTTTTGCCAGCACTATACACAACCAATGATGCACGCGGGACACGCACTGCGTGTAAGCCTGACAGACAGCCTACCGCACGGCAGTGCTGCAGCGCCTCCAGCCTGCAGCCCACAGAATGTACAGCTGGTTTCGTGTTTACTTGTAGAAGTACCTTCCAGCACAGCAGTGCCAACGCAGGGCGGGCTTGCCGCCGCGGCTCTCACCTGGGACCAGTGTGTGAAGACGCCCATGTTCCGCACAACCTCCATGACGCACTGCGTCACCGCTAGGACCTACAGCCACAACACAGCCCTAGGACATGGCACTTCAAACCTGACAGACGGTCTACCATGCCGCGCCTCCAGCCCGCAGACCAGGAAAATGTGCAGCAGGGCAGAGGTAATGTCTAACTTGCAGGGAAAACGGTACCAACGCAGGGCGGGCTTGCCACGCATCTCACCTGGGACCAGTGTGTGAAGACGCCCATGTTCTGCACGACTTCCGAGAGGTTGCCGCCCATGAGCGGCTCCAGCCCCAGGAACGGCATGCCGGACGACGTCTTCCCCGCCATCACTATCGCACCTGTTTAGGTGGCGGGCAACAGCATACAAATTACATCAAATTCTGTGATGTTTGTCATTATAGTGCACACTATAACGATGTTATACACCCTGGCCCATCGCTACATCAGTGCCGGACGACGTCTTCCCCGCTATCACTATTGCACCTGCTCAGTGTCGGGTGGGTATCAGCATACAGACTTCTCAGCACAATTATGTGCAACGTATGGAGTTTGTCACTACACTTGAGACATAAGTACGTAATTCTAAGTGCTTTGAAGTATACGCGTTGAGCATAACTATGCCCCTCAAAGTACTTCGAAGTGTACATTGCGTGGTGGTGCGCCCTGGCTCATCCCTACATCTGCTCCGGAGGACGGCCTTCCCGCCATCACTATCACACCTGTTCAGACATTGGTCACAGCAGCGCAAAGTTCCACTTTCTGAGTAACGTTCTGCTTGCAGCCGCATGCAGTCAGCACTGCTGCACGCGCGCCCCCATCGGGCTCCCACAAACCATGCCGGCCGGTGACTGATTACCCTTTGTAAAGGTGTTTCCGTGAAGTACAAAAATGTGTGAGTACGCACTGAGCCACCACTAACATCTGCCGCTGCCCACGCCGTCACAAGAGCGGTCAAACCATAGTGCCCAGTCGGGTGGACAGACACACGTGTACGCCACCAGGGAAGTGGGAACGAGGTGCTGTGCACACATGGCGGCCCCAACCACGCAAAGCCCCGCGCCGTGCAGTACACCAAGCGCATGTGCCGCTGTAATTCTGCCGCAAGTGCTGCGCCACGCACGCCGCGAGAGCACTGCCGTCGAAACACGGCGCCATTGCCATACTGGCTGAGCAGGCAACCCCAGCCACGCGAAGCGCTGCACCCTGCGCTAAACCTAAGCGCAAGTGCCGCTGTCTTTCCCGCCACAACTACCGCGCCTGCTGTTGCCCATGCACACCACAACGGCAGTCCCCACAATACGGTGCTGGCACACAGGGGCTAGACAGGTGGCTGCAACCGCGCGGAGCGCTGTGGCTGCGGTACACCAAGCCCGTGTGCTGCTGCTGGCCAGGCGGGTGTGTTTCCTGCCGGAGGCTAGCGGCAGACAGCTGCCTAAAGCGGAAACTGCTATACGGCATGCGCCATTCTGTGTGCACTGTCGATTAAATGGACAAGGGTTGCTGTAGCACAGCGCCACAGAAGTTGTACTTCATTACTTCAACTGTTCGCGCGCTGCGCACGTAGCGAAAGCACTGGCATTCTTCAGCTTCACATTCACTCACCGTAATTGCAACATTGTACTTCAACTCTGCAGTACACTCATCATGGCCCTGAACGGTGTGGACCACCAACGATGCCCTGACGGTCAGCACCAAGGGGGTGGACGCAGGAGACTGTAGGATGTGGCGTCTGTGTGGCCAGTCCGAAGTATACATTTTGTGCTGCCAATCCCGCATGTATCGTGCTGCTGTGGCGCAGCTGGGAGCGCGTAACTCAAGAGATTAAGGTCACTGGTTCGATCCCGGTCGGCGGCAATTCATTTTTAAGTTTTTCCTTGTTTTGTTTGCGCTCTGCTGAGCACTGCTGCACTGACTTCCTGCTTCCACCCCTGGTGTTGACCGTCAACCACTACAGTGCAGGGGCATCCCTGGCGGTTCACACCGTGCACGGCCATGATTTTTTTTATGTACCTGCATGTAGGTCCATCAATGGAGTCCTTGGGATGGCCATTCCACTGCTACATGCGCTACATGTATGCACAGCCTTGGTTTTGCACACCCATACAAGTGCAAACCACCCACACATGCAAATCATTGCACTGCTGTATACCACCCTACTAACCCTGGCATGCATAGCTTATTTACTTTGAAGTACAATGTGAAGGCGCACCAGCTCCTTGAGCAGCACAATCTCCAGCTCCAAATCATTCATAACGTAGACAGTGTACTTCAACATTTCACTACTTCAACATTGCATTATTCCAACAGTACTGGCACTCTCACCAATGTTCGGGGTCGCCAACTCCTTGAGCAGCACAATCTCCAGCTCCAGGTCGTTCAAAACTTCAACATCATACTTCAACATTACAGTACTTCTTCGTTGCAGTACAGGCACTCACCAATGTTGGGGTGCGCTAGCTCCTTGAGCAGCACAATCTGCAGCTTCCCACATCATTCAAAACTTCAACATCATACTTCATCTTTTCACTAATCCGACATTTCAGTACTTCAATTTGCAGCACAGGCACTCACCGATGTTGGGGTGCGCTTGCTCCTTGAGCGGCACAATCTCCAGCTTCAGATCGCTCAAAACTTTTAACACACTTCAACACTTCACTACTTCAACATCACAGTACTTCAGCATCGCACTACAGACACTCACCGATATTAGGGTGCGCCAGCTCCTTGAGCAGCACAATCTCCAGCTCCAGATCATTTGCAGCGGTCTTGGGGGCGTCGTTCCGCGGCACCTTTATGATCACCATCTGGCGCAGCGCAGCGCAGCAGCAGCAGCAACAGCACAAGCGCTTTCCGGGTGAGCTAGGCACACGCCCGGACAGTGCCCCTGGCGGTCACAGGTGTTTCTGCCCCTGAACATGCCTGCGCCAGCCTGCACGCTATGCAAGCGCACGTGGGCCACGCTAGGCACACGCGGTGTCCCGTTGGCTGCACAAAACCGCGCAGGCACCGCTGGCACGCGCCATCCGCACAGCAGCGGTAGCAGCCTGCGCCCGCATCCCCGGTGATGGCACAGAGCTGTGACTATGCGAAAGCGGGTGACACCACCGCCCCCCAACACCAGCACCACCAAGGCGCCGTCGCTCACTGCACGTGCGCAGCAGCACAGCGCCAGCTGATTGCTATTTGGCGCCTCGTCATCTTCCTTCCTTGTTTATACCTTCAAAGGTCTGGGGGGCTGTCTCATCCCAGCACAATGCAATCACAACAGGCGGTGCCTGCCCGTGGGGCACACGCCACCAACCGATGCCACATGATTCCTCTTCTTAACTTATACTAGTAGTACTACTAGCATACTACTGAAGTGAGATAAAACTGTATACATACACTGTGTCCCTGGTGGCCGCACCTGGTTGTCGCAGTGCGCCTTGAAGATGTTGCACATGGCGGTTCCCTTTCCTTCTACTAGTAGTACAAGACCATAACTGCATCATGATAAACACACATATGCGTTCCAGTGCCCCGGGGGCCGCCCCACCTGGTTTTCGTAGCGCGCCTTGAAGATGTTGCACATGGCGCCGTGCGTCAGGTACTCGCGGTTGCTGACGTCGCGCAGCCGCACCTCCGTCCCCACCTCGCGCCGGCTCACGCCCGCCAGCGACCGCAGGCTCGGCAGCGACAGCCCCATCAGCGACGACCGCCGCCGCTGCGGCGCCGCCGGCCGCCCCGGTGGCTGGTGCGTGGGCGCCCCCAACTCCTCCTCCTTCAACGGAAACCCCATGGCCGCCGCCGCCGCCTCCGCCGCGGCGTCTATGACCGCGTCCTCGTCCAAGCTGTCGAGGTCTAGAGAGGCAGTCGAGGGCTCCGCTGGCGTCGCAGGGCGGAATAGGGACAGGCCGCTGAGGTTCTGGCTGGAGCGCCGGGAGATGCTGCCGCGGCGCGAGGTGTCGCTGTGGTTGGAGTGCCCGCTCAGGGAGAGGCGGCGAGCGGGGGCGGCGTGGGACTGGCGGCGCGCGGGGTTGCTTTTGAGCCCTGCGGGGCGGGGGGTGAGCACAGCTGTGCAGATGCAGGTGTGTTGTGGCAGGTTCTGCTGAGCACGTGCGCTCCTGGGTGTGCTCAGCACGTTGGTGGCTGCCGATTTAAGGCCGATCGAAATGACCCGACGGGCGGGCCCTCGCGCACCCAGTTCAGCCGGCAGGCCTAGGGGCGAGAGGCGGTGAGAAAGGCAGCTTCCATGTGCTGCGGCGCCATGGCCGGGCAGCCAGTGCGGCGGCAACCAATGCGTGTGTCAAAAAAGGGCCGCCTGTCCGCAAGTTCAAGCTGGGCTCACTGGTTTGCCCGTGTGAGCCCATACATGTGCACAAACAACCCATGAGAGAGCAGCACAACGCAACAGTTTGACCGCCATGGCGGCGGCAGCGCCGGCACACTGTCCGACTCACCAGACTCTCCAGGTATGCCAATGCTGCCTCTCCTCCCCCCCTTGAAGCTGCCATAGCTGGCCGGGTTCAGGTCTTGGGCGATGTAGCTGCGGCGAGGATAGGTCTCCCCATGCTGCGCCAGCAGCTCTTGGGGCGCCTCTGGCAGAGCACCAGCCGTCGCCCTGCTCTCCGCCAGCACCTGTAGCATGGATTCGGGGTTGGAGGGCGTGACCTCATCCGCCGTGGAGTCCTGGTCCATGTGCTCGAAGGTGCCCGCATCCCTGTAGGGCGCAGCAGCAGCAGACATGGGGAGACCCTTTTTGGGGTTGGTTTGGGACAGCGGAGCTGTGGCAAGAGCAAATCTTGCGCAGCACCAGTGCTGACCATAAAGTGACAGCAAGCAGCGCCATCGGCTGGTGGCGGGCCACGCCGTTGGCGCGGCAGGTGCAGCTCGCCCCCCCCCCCCCCTGTCTCGAGCCACGGTGGAGAAACATGCTGACACGCAACTGTAAGATGTGGGGGGGGGCGCCTGAACGGGGAACAGGGCGGTGAGGAGCGGATACGAAGACCGAGAGAGACTCACACCCGGGGATCGAGGTCGGCGTCGAAGGCGTTCATGGCATCAGCGTTCAGCTCGAGCACGCTATCCCTGTCGCTGCCATGCGACATAACGCTGGTGCGCCCAATCTCGTCTTCTCCAGAGGATGCCTTCCCTACACCTGGGCCCTGGATATCCAAGATGTTGAGGGTGATGTCCGCGGCGGGAGCGGCCATGGTCGTCTGCCGCCGATGTGTAGAGTGAACAGTGGCGGCGAGCGCGGTTACGGCAGAGGGCTGGTGCTCTCTGCACCGCACGGCGGCGGTGTCAAGTCACACACACACAGCAGGGGCGCGCAAATGCGTGTCCGTTCGCGTGGTTGTTGAACCGCAATTGATTATGCCACTCATGACTCATGTGCTGGAAATATCTCGGTGGTCTCATTAAATATATATGGTGGGGCAGAGGCACTACACACACACACACCGTGTGGCCGAGCAAGGCAAGATCTTTTAAGACACCAGTGGTGGACTTACATGACCACTGAGTTTTCTTCACCTGAGTTCATTCGGTGCCATGCTGCCGTGTGCTTGACATACAAGTTGCTGCTGCTCAGCAGCAACAGCAGACCGCTTCCTTCTGCTGAGCATGCGCACAACTGCTGCAGGTGCCAGGCGCCACCAGCCAGCCGCCTGCTGGTGCCCATACGTGCACCCCTGGTCTAGTGTGTGCCTCTAGAGGTCCTTGCACGCCCGCATGAGTGAAGGAAATTGATGTACAATGCTGCTATTTGTATGGACCTACAGGTGGCCATGCAAAGTACATCAATTGCGGGCATGTAGCTGAGCTATTAGGGAATTGCCTTCTAGTTAGTAATGGTTCAGTGGCCGCCAACCGGCCAATGCGGCCTCGCACACACAATAATGAAGATACTACCGGTAGTGTAGTACCTTCCTTAGGCGTGCCCAACATTCGCGGGACCATGTACGTTGTTGAAGTCATCATCTCACAAAAAAAACTGCCCCACCAGGCTAAGCACAGCAGCTCACACACTGGCTTGACAAGGCACCTAGACACATTGAAGTGTACCTAACCGCTACAAAATTTACATATGGCTGGAGCATTGTCATCAGCCTGCCAACCCTGCTCCGTTCCTGGGAGTTGTCGACCTTACCTGTTCCACATGCAAGGCAGTGAACCCCGAAAGGTATTCGCATGTCGGCGAGGGGCCACATGGTGCAAATAAGGTGAAGCGCGGTAGAGTTTCATCCCAGTCCAAAGGTGCACAGCACAACGCACAAAAAATGGCATGCGCAGCATTCAAAGTTGCCACGCTGAGTGTCAGCATGTGACCAGCACCACTGGTACGGGCAAGTAATGGTGCAGCGACACAAGAGGCAAGTAAATACACGTGAGGGATCAGACAGTGGGAACATGTTCACTGCCATCAACCATCCTAGGCTGCGCCACTGCTGTCGACACCAACATATCGGAGGCAGCCCCATTATGTGCCTATAGCGTCCCCAACAACCACTGTGCACGCATACATCATGCCGCAGAGTACCAAATCAGTCCAGGTATGACATACGAAGTATTAGACATGATGCACCCTTCGCTGATGGCTGCAGCGACACACCCAGCAACCTGATGCTGATGCTACTGCACATAATTTGTTTCATTCACCTCCGATCCTTGTGCCACACGTTGGTACAGCTTGCAGGGCCACACACCTTGCGCACATGCATGCCGCTGCTGCCAGACAGCTGCTGCCCCTGGTGCTGCGGCTACGCCAGCACCTCGCATGTGGCACATGAGCCACGCAAACCATGGAGCCACGCTGATCCGCCCTCATGCCAGTGCACTGTTGCATCTACGCACGCCGCAGAAAACTCTGCGTAAACTATTTACACAAACTGTGTTTACTGCTACTCTGGTTGCTGCGCGCCGCCCGCCGCCGCTGGACGTGGCGAGTAGCAACTCACGTATTTGTACCGTTGCCTAGCGGTGCCTGCTCCAGGTCTATCACCCATTCCTCGCTATTTTTGTCCAGGCCCGTGTACGCCCTGAGCTGCTCCAGCCCCTTGACCGCCACGCTGATGCGCTGCTGCAGCTTCACGGGGTTTGTCTCCGTGGCCCCTTCCCGGAACTGCAAAAGTGCGCCAGTTGCAGCAGCAAGGTGTGGGGCCGGTGTGTGTCATCAGTACGGTTGCTGATAGAGCTGTTGATCAAAGTAGCGTTGCGTGCGCGCACAGCTTTCAGTGCAGGATGTATGTGGCGCTTTGCGGAGCATGTGCACACAGAGCAACAAAAGCACAATATTGAAGGAACAAAGGAGGTGTGCGGGTAATGGCTGCTGCTGCTGCTACTGCTGCTGCTGCTGGTGTTGATGCTGCCGCTGTTGATGATGATGATGATGCTAGCATGCTGATGACGATGATATTGCTGCTGCAAATGCTGCTGGTGGTGCTTCAGCTGTTGGCCGCCCGCTGCTGTGTGCGAATTGCGAGTCCGCATCGTGCACCGGGTACAGTACGAGCAAAGTACACGCCAAACGACGCAGCTGCTCAGGAGTACACATGCTTTCACGTGTCTCTCACCTCTATCCGTATGTCCTGCACGATGGCGTCCCGCTTTATGCTGGGGAAGGCTTTCGCATTTCTGATTATATGCCTGTACAGCCTCAGCATCTGTGTTCTGTCCGCTGCTTTCGCCATCGCGGCACCGCTAGACGTCCCGCTAGGGCCAACCGACACGAGAGTCGCCAGTATCAGGACGTCTGCCGTCCAGTGTGATGTAGGTGAACCGTCTGCTGCTGGCTGGTGGTAAGCGCCGTGGTGTCTTTAGTGGGTGCGTTGTGTGTGTACACACGTCTCGACTGACAGTCAGCTTACAGCCTCCCGGGCCAATTTTTTTGTTCTGCAAAAGAAGTGGCAGTTGGAGTTTGGGCAGCGACTGCCCCATGGCCATTGCGACAGAGTGGAGCGGCGGCGAACGACGATAGCGGCGGCGGAAGGGCAGCAGTGGCTGATTTTGAGGGTGACTGACGATCCACTGCTGGCGTGGCGAGCCTGGGAGGTGGTGGCATGGGCAGGACACGCTCCAACAAAGCTGCTGCCGCCGGCAGCAGCGCAGGGGAAGAGGAGGAGGACCAGCTGGGCGAGCTCAGGCCCGCTGTGTCGGGGGAGGTGGCGGCCTTCCGCAAGCTGTTCGCCGACGCTCAGGCAAGGGCACAGCGCCTGCTGCGTTAGTGGGCCACCCAGGCTGGTGTTTCAACTGCTCACTAATCTTGAAAACACCAGCTGTTTCAAACTGTGGGGGCGTTGCCGTGACATGATTTTTGCGTTTACACCGGTACCAGCCGTTGCGGGGGAAAGGGAGGGCGGCGACGGCACAGGCAGTCTGTCGTGTCTACCCTCGCTCCTGATGGGCAGCTGCAAACACCAAGCGAGTGAACTGGTCGCTGCGGCACACACGGCTGCTGCCGAGCAGCAGTCCTCACCTGCCTGTGTTGGTCGCGCGCACAGTCACAGACCTGGTGCGCACCAGCACCAGCGCTGCAGCCGCTGGGCCTGACAGCATGCCATATTATTGCCACCACCCCCTGCTCCCACCTCTGCTTCGGCGTCATGTGCCCACGCAGCGCACGTCCGTCAATCACCCGCGCTGCGCGGCGGCGCTGCGGCGCGCACTCGCATCCCGCCCCGCCCTGCTGCCGGAACTTTTCGCGGCCATCGATAGAGTGCTGGTCGTCTATAAGAGGGAGCCGGCGGTGGAGAGGCTCGTTGCATTCATTGCGCGGGCAGCATGCCTTCCCGCGAGTGGCGCGCCTGGCGACCCTGACATCTCCGCGGCTGTGCTGGAGTTCCTGGTGTTGCGTTCCACAGCGCCAGACAGGTGGGTGCGCGCCGCCTGTGGCGGCGGTGCTGGGTGCTACCTGGGGGACGCACCTGTTCTACTTCAGAAAGCTGCCGCTGGTAACAGCGTTGTGGTATTGCAAGCGCCCGCATCTTTGTATTGACAACGTGTCATGGTCTCCCAGAGTCTGAAGTTGACGTGTGCAATAGGGCAACGGCATGTCAACAGTAGCTTGTTCGTTGACCACATGGACATGTCGAACGAGACACCCGATCCGTCCACGTGGAAAACCAGTCACAGCTGGCATTCTTGGCCCGATATGCCACCTCCACTGCTGTATGCAGCGGGAGGGGGGTGGGCGCAGCGAATGGTGCCAAACGCCGTACAGTTCAAGACCTACAGGCAGCGGACACGGCTGCGCCCTAACCCCTGTCCCCACCGCCTTTCCACCCGCTCCCAGGGCCGTGCAGCTGCGCTGCGCTCCTGCCAGCTGTTGGCATCATTCGCTGCCGCCCTACCCCCCCACCCCATCCCCCCTTCCATCACCCCCCTTCCACCCCCTTCCCAGGGCCGTGCAGCTACGCTCCTGCCAGCTGGTGGCATCATCCGCTGCCCCCCTAACCCCCCACCCCCACCCCCTTTCCACCCCCTCGCAGGGCCGTGCGGCTGCGCTCCTGCCAGCTGGTGGCGGCCGTGCTCAGCGGTCTCGGCACGGACGCGGACATGGACGACGAACAGTGGGATGCGCTCGTGGGCGCCATGGCGGCGCGCACGCGCGACAGGGTGCCGGCAGTGCGCGCGGCGGCCTGCTCAGCGCTGCAGCGGCTGCAGGACGCGGAGAACGCAGCGCGCGGGGAGTGCGCCGCGACCGTGGAGCTGCTGCGCGCCATGCGCTCGGACCCCGCCAAGGTGGGCCGCCGGCGCTGCTGCTGCTGAGCACTGCTGGTGGTGTGGGGGGGGGAGGGCGGGGTGGTGGGGGGGGGGGGAGGGGGGGGCGCAGGTGTCGCCTGGTGGTGCTCCTGCTGCTGGTGGTGCTGGTGCTGAGTGGTGCTGGTAGTGCTGGTGCTGTGCTGGTGATCGGTGTACTGGTGCATGCGGCTATAGCTTGGTGCTGCTGCAGCCGTGATCCCGCTGCTGCAGTGTAGGTTAGGGTCGTGTGCGCGTGCGGGTGTGCATGTGGTTGCGTCTGACACTGCTGCTGAGCACTTGCTGTTTCTGTGTGTCTCTGTGTGTGGTGTGTGTGTGTGTGTGACATTGCACCTGACCACTTGTTGATTTCGTGTGTGTGTGTGTGTGCCGCATGGTCCAGGACGTACGCAAGGCGGCATTGAAGAGCATACAGGTGGCGCTGGGAGTGCTGCCGGACATCATGCGGCGCGTGCGCGACACGAGCGAGGACGTGCGGCGCACCGCATTCGAGGCAAGCACCGCGCAACCGCCAGGTGTAACTGCTGCTTGTTGCGCGTGTTGTCATAACTGCTGAGGTGCTTACGTGGTTGTGCAGGCCGCGTGAACATCTACTTGAGTGCAGGCAAGGTCCTGCTGGTGAGCTGTAGCACCGTGCTGCATGTGACCTCCCAACACTCCTGCGCCATGCTATACAGGGCAATGTGCGTTCTGCAACACCCGTGCCGGTTACGGAAGGTGCACGTGCTGCTTCGTACCAAGCAAAAATAACCGTGTGCCGCCGCGCCTGCTCACTGCCTCCCCCCACACACATGTGCGTGTATTCAAAGGGGTTTCGTGGATTTGAAAAGGCCAAACCTTCTTTGAATCTATACACCCCTTTGCTACAGTGCCCCCATGTGTCCCATATCCTGCACTCTGCCCATCGTGTCTCGCAGGTACTGAGCAGTGTCCCCTGGACTCCATTGCAAACGATGCGCAGGGAACACTGAGTCGGGCAATCCCATTGTAGAGCGGCATTCACTTGAGTAAGCTTCCATCACAAACCAACCTCACTAACTTCCTGCCCCGCACGCTGTGCTCCGCCTCTCATGCGTCTCCCAGGTGCTCAGCAGCGTGGCTTGCTTACAACGCCGTCATGAACCCGTTTACACACAACTCTCTGCCCTGCATGCTGCACCCTGCCTCTCATACGTCTCCCAGGCGCTCAGCAGCATTGCTTGCTTGCAACGTCGTCACGAACCCGTTTACACCCAACTCTCTGCCCAACATGCTGCACCCTGCCTCAAATGCTCCTCCCAGGTGCTCAGCAGCGTGGCGGCCGCCGTCCTCACCGTCCCCCAGCGCATCGCTCTGGCGCAGTGGGGTCTCAAGGACAGGGCACCAGCTGTGGCGAGCGCGTGCAGGGCCATGGTCTGCCGCAGCTGGCTGCGCACCGCGGGTGGCGTCATGCAGCTGCTGAGCATGCTGGACGTCACGCAGGTGACGGTTGTGAACTTCAACTCTGAGTTGGGAACTTTAAGTTGAAGTGTCCCCGCCCTGCGCAAGCGCGCCTGGTGCGGTGTGCCAGATGTTGTATTATGTGCGGTCGTTTCTGGTGTGCGGTCGCACCTGGTGGCGCATGTGGGGGCAGCACGGTGTTGCCACCACGCCGCCAAGGCCGCTGCTGCTGCTAGTGCTGCTGGTGGTGGTGCTGTTGCTGCTGCTGGTGTGCTGCTGCTGCTGGTGGTGTTGCTGCTGCTGGTGGTGCTGCTGGTGCTGCCGCTTGCTATGTTAAGAACCAGCAGTGCTGACCGTGTCTCGCTCGGTTGGCACCAGCGTTGCTCGCTGACTGCCATACATACTTATTCCCTACTTGGAAATATATACTTCTGTATGTACTCCGGCATATACTGTGTATGTGAGCGTACATGTGCTGGTATATGTGAGTGCCATACCACGCTGCATGCAGCCGCCGCTGCGCCTGCCACAGGTACCGTAGCCAACTTGGTCAAACAGTCATCCGCCAATTATTTGGAAAGGGCATGGCATGCGTTTCTCACAAGCAAGAACGGGACCTGTATCAACATCACTGAAATATGCTGCGAAGTACACCTTGCTAGAGTCTGGATGCACATCCCACACTCAATGTGCTGTTAGGCCTGCGAAGCCACAGTGATACCCCCGCCCCTTAATCACCATGCCCGGACCCCCACCAAAGGGCCCTGCTCAGCATAACCCAAACCACACCCTGTGGCTCCACCGCCCACCGCCCCTGCCACCCCCGCCGCCCGCCGCCACTGCTGCCACTGCTGTAAACCACGTGCAGTTTGAGGAAGACGCCGAGAGCGTGACAAAGGCGCTGCTGGAGGTGGGCATGGCGGCGCAGCACGCGCGCAGCGACGCGGCGCTGCACGCCATTGGGCTGGGTCTGACCCAGGACGACGGCGCGGCGCTGAGGGAGGCGGCCGCCACGGCCGTGGACTTTGCGCAGGGGCTGACGGCGGAGTCGGCGCTGTTTGCGCGCGTGCAGGTGCGGGGTTGTGTGAACTTCAAATACTTGAAGTTGGTTGCTTGCCTGCAGCTTGTCATCGCTATGTGAAGTCTCACCAGGCATGGCAGTGTATGCAGGTGCATTTTTTGTGTGAACTTCCAGTATTTGAAGTTTTCATCCACGGTGTACTTGAAGTTTTCCAAATACTGTGTACTTACACAAGCTTGTCAGTACGTGAAGTGCGACCAGCCTGGGGCGCGTACGGTGCTTTTTGTGTGAGGTCCTAGCACTTGCACTTTGACAGGTTTTGATCTTGACCAGGCTGTCTAATTGTGCGTGTGGGGCCATGTGCAAGCTCCTGGGGCGCTAGACTTGGCGTGATGAGCACATGTGCTCCTACATGCCTTCTGCAATGCGCGGCCTTATGTGCCCTGTCAAAACGCACCTGCGTTTGGCTGGCGCCTTCCGTACTCAATTGTGCATTCGACAACCTGCGGCAGCAGCGGCCGCAGCCAATCCCACCCATGCTCACCTGCACACACCCCTGGGCACGCTCTAGCGCTTCAACTGGCGACAACAAGGCGCCGGCACCGCCGCAGCCACCCGCAGTACCGCGCCACTGCGCTCAACCACAGCGCCTCCCCACAGCCATACTCACGGTGCGAGTCTCAACAGCACCGCCGCACTCTACCACACAGCCTCCCCCCCACAGCCACACTCACAGTGCGAGTCTCAACAGCACCGCACTCAACCAACCACACTGTATCCCACAGCCGTGCTCACAGTGCGAGGTGTCACAGCACCACTACACCCAACCACACCGTCTTTGACAGCCATGCTCACAGTGCGAGTCTCAACAACGCCACCGCACTCAACCACACCACCTTCCCCACAACCATGCTCAGACTGTGAGTCTCATGTCGTTCCCCCACTGTGCGCAGGCAGAGGTGGTTGCGGCAGACGTGTCGCTGTCCGCGGCGGAGCGGGAGGAGCGCCTCGGCCAGATTCTGCCGGAGACGCCGCACCTGTGCGCATTCCTGGAGGGGGTGGCCGCGCAGGTGGGTGTGCCGTCACAGTTGCGGGCGAGGGGGGAATGGGCCATGTGCATGTGTTAGATGGGTGCACCAAGGCGGCCGAGCGCTTGCGCTGAGTTTCAGAAATGCACGTGCAAGAAAGTATGTGGGGCAGCTGCTCAACAGGCTGCGTCGTTGGCGCAGGTCGCGCGGCACCGCCGTCTTGTTGCGAAGCAGTCACCGCTGGCGTAACTCTGAGGTGGAGCTAGATGAGACCAGGCAACACCAGGAGCCACTCAAACATGTGCATATGTACCTACTACTTGTAAGTAATGCATCCTTGTCACTCACCGTAGCTGACAACGCGCATGGGGTGTTGTGGACTTGCGAGGCACCCAATACATGATATTTATCAAGCTGGAGTGCCGGACGATTACGTTGGGACAACATGCTTTTGATAGCGCCAAGGTTTGCGGGGACATGCCATGACCGTGCTTGCGGTGCACAGAGGAGGGGTGAGAGCTGTTGCGCTAGCCGTGCGTTGGAAGCCGAGCAAACGGGGTTATCGGCACGCGTGACAGTGGCCAGGCGGGCGTGCGCCCAACATGCCCCCTGCGCTCTGGCACTGCAGTGCTGGCCAGTCATGCACATGCCAGCACCGCCTTGTGCGCATGGACTGTGCACGGGTCTGTGGCTGCTACTTGACCGAAACAATGGAAGCGGCTTCAAGAGCCACTCATAGGATGTAAGACGCAAGTTACTCTAGCGTTTTACTATGCCTAGCAATGCAAAACAATGGGCAAGTTACTCTTGGAGCCACCAGAACAATGGCCGCAGCAGTTGACTCTGGTGACCACTTAGGCCCAGAGAGCAGTCAACAACACACCCGGTTTACGAGTGCACACACCCATGTGGCGCACATGGCGCCGAGCACGCTGCTTGTACTCGCAGTAGTGTTACCCCCCTCGCAACCCGCACTTAGCCAAGGCCCGCACTAAACCAGTTCACGATTTGGTGCATCGACAGTGTACAGCCACCATGCGGTCGGTGACAGGCCTCTGGACCCGCGCTGAACCGGGCTGCGTCAAAACGCACTAGGTTGTGAGTGCACTGTGATCAGATGTACTTGCAGTGCAATCACTCGCAATGATTTAATGTGATAGGCAGCTTAATGCGGGGTCCACAGACCTGTCACATACCACGTGTGTCTGTGTAAACGTGCACGTTGTCCCATTTGGTTTAGTGCGGGTCCTGCTTTAGTACGGGGTGCTACGCAGGTGACACCAAATCGTGAGTTCACTGCATATAAATACGTGCATGAATATGGGTGCTGCGGCTGCTTGTGCGCAGGCAACGCTGGAGGAGTCCCCCCGTGAGCTGTTCATACTGCAGCAGCTGCTCAAGATGGCGCGCATGGTGCGTCAACGGCGCGACTCAACATGCCCCACATGCGCCCCCCCACTGCTGCTGCGCACTGCCGCCAAAGGCAATGCAGCGGTGCCTTGCCCTAGGGGACGCCCCACATGCCAAGTGCGCCGCACCCGCTAGCTAGACTTGAGTGCACCGTGTCATACCGCCTTGCAGCACCACCGAAGCCCGATGGGCCTGCTACCCAGCGCCGCCGCCTGGAGCCGCGCTCAATCAGCCCTGCCACACAGTCTCTGTCACCCGCCTGTTAGAGTAACTGCCCTTGAAACCGCTGCCTCGGATGTTGCATGTGTGGCGGCCGCAGGTTGACTTCTCGGAGGAGGCGGGGC
>JAULBY010028362.1:0-16380 GCA_032358315.1 Ophiocytium majus | reverse complement strand
GTATAGACCGATACAATGACGAAATGAAAAGGCGTAGAACCACAACGGGGGTTCCAGTTGCAAATAAAATTACACCAGAAATGTTAGTTAAAATGCGAGAACTCTACGCTGCGGGTAAAACACTAGCCTATATATCAGATCATTTTGATAATGTTATTCGTGGACCTAACGTACATAATGCTATGAAACGACAGCCTGATTACGCTGAAATCAGAGCCAAACGAGACGAACATACCCGCAAAGTTAAGCACAGTCCGGTTGCTACTACAAATAAAACTCCTGCTGGCATTGATGGCAATCTGCGCAGCAAAGGACCTGGCAGCATACATACCAGCGGCGTAGACTGGCAAAAACTCAATTAATACATCCAACGTATCTACAACTATTAATTTTGAAGGTGCACTGGATACTGTATAATAGCATGTTAGGCACGTTATCGAAAGTAGTACAATGACCGCACAGCTAGATATACTGATAGGCGTTATCCCAAAGATAAATCCCGATGCACCTACTGTGGGTCCGGCAGTGCTAAAATCACACATAGAAGCCCACGGCATGACCTGCGAAGTTGTAGACTTCAATGTAAAATTGTTCAATGCAGCAAAACAGCACAACTTACAAAACTACTATTTTGAAGATGATTACATTTTTGCATTAGAACACGATCATCCTGAACTGCATCCAGACTTTGTCAAATTCTACAACACACTGGAGTATGTGTTCCTAGACTGGATTGAGGTTATAAAACAAAAAAATCCCCGCATCATTGGTATGAGTTTGTTGTCTGCACACAGCGTAGCAGTTGCAGCCAAACTGGGAATACTGCTTAAACTTCATTGCCCTGACATACGAATACTATGGGGCGGCGCAGCCATTGAATATGGTATACATGTTTTTCAAGAACTGGGCTACTGTGATGATTACATTTATGGCGATGGTGAAGCCAGTATCATTGACTACTTGAAAGGCAATTTCACCAGCAAGGGCATCAACTCGTTAGAACCCAACCAGGTTGTTGATCTCAACAGTGTTATGATACCAAACTACGATGACATAGACTGGTCCGAGTACCACGACGAGTTCCATCCTGAACCTGTATATATCACAGGTAGTAGAGGCTGTGTTAAACGTTGCACGTTTTGCAATGTCTACAGAATATGGCCGGACTATTACTTCAGAGACGGTGAACATATTGCACAAGAGATCATCGAGATAAAAGAAAAATACAACAGAAAAACGTTCCTGTTTACTGACAGCTTGATCAACGGCAGCATGAAGGCATTTAGAAATTTAATGACTTCGCTGATCAACTATAGACAAAACAACAAGGATTTCAGTTGGGTTAGTCAATGGATCATACGTCCCAAACATCAAAGCCCTGAAGAAGATTACCAAAGTATGAAATCCAGCGGCTGCTCTATGCTTGAGATAGGACTGGAAAGTTTCAGCCAAGACATACGATACCACATGGGTAAAAAGTTTACAGATGAGGACATGTGGCATTGTTTGGCAATGCTCAACAACTATGATATACCTCATGTGCTGTTGATGATAGTGGGATATCCCACTGAAACAGAAGCCGATCATCTACATACTCTGGCTTGTATCGAACATATTTTCAAACTAGGCTGGCAAAAAAACACACGTTTCAGCTTTGGCAATACACTGATGCTGCATCGCAGCCAGCCTCTGTTCCCGCTGATTGAGGACGAATTAGAGTACTATCATAGCAATATAGACTGGAAATACCGAGACAACGATTTAAATACACGCATACGTAGGATCAAAGAAGTCAATGCCCTCATTAAAGAACTACAAAATATAGACGTGCAATCGTGGCTAACAGAAAAAGCACTGAAAAACTACGATAAAAAGTTAGAAGGATCATTGCCAAATGATTCGTGGTTGGGATAACAAAGGACAATCACAATGAATATGCGCAGTACCCTATACGGTCCAGAGACTTATCTGCTCAAGAGCAAAAAGCCCAGAGAGCAGGCATTGGTCGCTGCATGTTACAACATGACAGACGATGAAATTCGAGCACTTAATGAAAAGCCCAACATCATCAAAGGTCTGCTCAATATTAAACAACTAAAGATGAATGCAGAGTCTGCAAGTCGTGCAGAAGCATTGGCAGATATGATGACACAATTACACCATCCTGAACTGTTTGTTCATAAGTCCTGAGTTATACATAGACAACGCCGACATATGTTGATATAATTACATCATGCAATACAATCCAATATATACATATAAAAAGTTAGACAGGCAAGATGGCGGTGCACAAGGCCGTGTCTATGTAGATGAAGCTGGCAATGGCATGCCCAGCGTTACAACAATCCTCAGTGCTACCAAAGACATGGAACACCTCATTGCTTGGCGAAAGCGTGTAGGTGAAGACAATGCAAACCGTATTTCAGCAGAAAGTGCTGGACTTGGTACTACAATGCATGCTCATTTGGAAGCATATGTGCTAGGACAACCGCGACCCGGCGGTACCAATTATGGTAGAGTCATGGCCAAAAAGATGGCAGACACTGTCATTGCAGAAGGTTTGGTACATGTAGATGAAGTATGGGGTGTAGAAGCACAATTACATTATCATAACCTGTGGGCAGGCACAACTGACTTGGTTGGCATGTGGCAAGGACAGCCTGCAATCATAGACTTTAAAACAACTATTAAACCCAAAAAACGAGAATGGGTTGAAGATTATCGGTTGCAACTTGCCGCATATGCAATGTCACATAATCTCTTACACGGTACTGATATTAAAACCACAGTGGTTCTCATGTGCAGCAGAGAATGCGAATTTCAAAAGTTTGTTTGGACTGGCAACGAATTTGAAGAAAGCACATTGCTGTGGAGCAAACGTGTTGAACAATACTACAACAATCATGTGTTTGACAGTACTACAACTTGACATAGACTTCCGATAAATACTCAGCAAGTATTAGGATGTCAGCATGGCTATCATATCAATCAGTAGAATTCAACATCGTAGAGGTCTACGGGCAGATTTACCCACCAATTTAAACGAAGCCGAGTTAGGTTGGTGCTTAGACACACGTGAATTGTTTATTGGTAATGGCAATACCTACACTGGTAACAGTCAGATATTGACACAATGGGGACCCAATGATCAGCTTATCGAGCATGCGTATGTAGGTGATACTGGTATCTCTGCATCTACTGGTCCCACTTATCGCACGCTGGGCAGCATATTAGACGACACGCTATGCGTTAAAGACTATGGCGCAGTAGGTGACGGGGTAACCGATGACACTGCTGCAATTCAAGCTGCTATAGCCGATGAATGGGCAAGGATTTCTGCAGATCCATATGCATATGCACAAAGTAGAAATTCAATTTATTTTCCAGCAGGCACATATGTAATATCTGCAAGCATTAATCTTTATCCATATATCACATTGATAGGCGATGGTGTAGACCGATCCATTATACAATTGGAGTCTGGGTTTGTAGGTCCAGTGTTGAGAACTGCTGATAGTCTTGGGCAAGTTGGTGCCAATATAGGAACTAACGGTGGTATATTACCCACAAGTATTTCTGTAGCAGGATTCAGTTTAGACGGCAGTGTAGATATAATTAACCCTGTTGTGATGTTGCAACGTTGCAATAATATATCTGTTTCATCGTGTAAATTAATTGGTGGATGGGTACAAGGCGGTACAAGTACATCTGCTGGTACTTGTTGAGGTTGAACGTGTATGCTCTGCTGATACTTTAGTACATGCATGCATACCTGCTGGTGCTTCTTGAAGGAGTATGCCGTACTGTATGTGAACTACGTGAATTGATGACACTACTGGTTGTCTTGAGACACTGACTGTATCATAAACAGGTCAACCAATCCGCATCGCGGTGTCATCGCCACCTGCCCCGTGCAGCGAACCCACATGCGAGGCAGACACTAGGCCAGCGTTGGCGGCTGCCCACTTGTGTTTGACACTCCACAAGGTGGTGTCCTGCTCACATGGCGGCCTCACACGCAAATACTAGCGTGTTTGTTTACAAAGGCAGAGCAACGGGCGGTGAAATACACACAGTGGAACCCAGAATTGGGGTAGACGCGGCTGCCCACACCTCAGTTCAGGCAGGCACAGAGACTGTGTTTGCTGCTATCCCTGAAAGTGGATCACTTCGGCAGACACCCACCATCTACTGTAGGAGCGCAAACACGGTAGGCCTACTACATGTTCCCTTACTGCCCCAAAACTGACTCTCACTTTCGGCCCCAAAAGCCCCCGAAAAACTCACTTTCGGTACACGCCCAGCAGGTCCCCCGCCCAGATGGCGGCCTCGTCGCCACCCGTGCCCGCGCGAATCTCCAGCATGACGTTGCGCTCGTCGTTGGGGTCCGTCGGCAGCAGCATGAGCTTGAGGTCGGCCTCCATTTCAGAGATGGTGGACTCGAGCGCGCGCACCTCCTCGCGCGCCATTTCGCGCATCTCCGCGTCGTCTGCCGCGTCCTGGCGTTGCAACGAGGGGAGGCGTTTATAGGTGTTTACTTCTGAAGAAGCATTTTTGTATGATACATGCCCGAAGTGCGTAGTGTATATGGTCTACCATGGTACTACTAGTACAGTATATATGAAGTACATTATACTACTAGTAGTAGATAAATAAATGCACATACTATTCTCATAGCTGCGGTAGTTACACCTCCTCGCGCGCCATCTAGCGCAGCTCGGCGTCGCCCGCCACGTCCTGTCGTTGAAATATAGACAGGCTTTCATGAGTATGTACTGCTGGTAGTACTTGCAGGTGCATGTAATACTGCTCGGCGCACGTAAGACATACATAGTATAGTGTACACCATGGTATATACAGCACTACTTACACTTGCTCGTACACATTCTTTGCCCTGCAGTTGCCAAGTGCCATGGCCACCAGTGAGCGTGCTGGCGTACATGTCATGGGCTCTTGCACGCCCCCAAGTGCAAATAAATCAAACTACTTATAAATACTTCAGAACTACCGGTACTACTGTAGTACGTGTACTATTTATTGTGAACAGATACAAATGCGGTGCTCATAGCTGCAGTTACACCTCATCGCGCGCCATCTCGCGCATCTCCGCGCCGCCCGCCGCGTCCTGGCATTGGAGTACAGACAGACGTTTTATGAGTATATTTATACGTTCGTACTCGGAGTACGTACATGTAGTACACATGGTCTACCATGTTATACTTCGAAGTAACAGAAATAGATACAAATACTATGCTGATAGCTGTAGTAGTTACACCTCCTCGCGCGCCATGTCGCGCAGCTTCGCGCCGCCCGCCGCGTCCTGGCGTTGGAATACAGACAGGCACTTACAAATATGTATAGTGAACTACAAAACACATGTGTTTATAAATATACATATATAATATGGTACCATATTAAGCTGTATATATACTACTTGCTGCTCTCGGCGGTTCAGAGAAATTTGTGCGCGTGTGTGCATACACTGCCGGGCGGGGCGTCCGCCTTGGCCACGAGCGTGCTGGCATGCATGGCATGGGCTCTTGCACGCCCACAAGTGCAAATAAATAAAAACATTGGTGGTATCATCAACAGTTACAAATACTGTGCTCATAGCTAGCCGCGCAAGCCTTGCTGCGTGATCACGGCCGACGCTGTCGTCACACACGACATGCAGGCCCCCAGCCACCAGTCAGGAGCCTACCATCCCAGGCACCGACACACACGATGTTACGAGAGCCCGCACATGCACTCCTTGCTTCGGCAGGTGCGAGACTTGCTGCCTTCGTAGGCCCTTGCACGGGTCCGCCCAGGGTGACGGCCCCTACCGGTGGGGCGACCTAGAGTTTACCGCTGCTAGATTGAGTTTTCACATGCAGTGCGCTCGCGATTTAGTGTGTGAGGTAGTGTCACCCGCCTAGCACCCCGCACTGAAGCAAGACCGCACTAATCAAATAGGACATTGGGTATCGTTTACATAGCATCACGTTGCCGGCGACAGCGCTCTGCACCCCGCACTGAACCGCATACCGCACTCAATCAAAGCGAGCTAGATTGAGTCTTCACATACCTGGAACATCTCCGTGGCGCCCGCGAGCTCTGCCACGGCAGTCTGGTACTCGCCAAACTTGATTACCACGCCCTCCATCTGCACGTGCGCAGGCGTGCGCGTGGTGGCAGAGGCGCCAAGACAGAGGGTGAGAGGGGTTCACGCGGGCCAACCAAGTGTGCTGTGCTGTGGCTTTCATGTCGATGCTGTAGATGCGTGCGCTGCGCTGATTGGCCCTTTACTCGACAAATTTGCGACAACGGCCGCCACAGATCTTCTGCACTGTAACTGCTGTGTACATGTGGCTGAGTAGCAAGACGGATCAATAACTTGCGCCAGTTTTTGGTCAGCTATCATTAACGCGTGGGCCAAGTGCTCCTGTAACTTTTTGATGGCGCCCAACGCAATGCACCCCCCCCCCGTCGTTCGGGCGCAACAGTGACATCTTTTCGGGTATAGCTACTCTACCTATAAACAAGATGGTAGTTGCATGATAAGTCATGCCACAGACACCCTGGCCAGACAGATAAGTGTGTATTTTGTGCTGGTTGAGCTTTGTGGCCACGCCGCCATGTGAAACGTGCACAAATGCCGCAAATGCACCAGCGAGCGGTGTGCGTTGCAGAGTATTTATGTACATGCTGTGCCAGATGCGATTGCGTCTGTGGGTGTTTATCTGCTGAGAGCGACTGCGCGTGCACTACAGCTGGGCTGTGGCACGGCTCAATGAGTGACTGTGCCGGGCGTGGGGCAAGACTAATACTTTTGCCAACACACACTGCATGCAGGGAGTAGTACCGTGGCGGCCTGCTCTCAGCACTGCTGGCGCATGATGCCAGAGGTTGCTTTCAATAAAATACCTGCAGAGGTGGAAGGGTGCTGCACCTGCTGCTGCTACTGTATGTACAGCTAGTGGCACTGCCTGTGTAATGTGCGCAGCGGTGGCAGGCAGCAGCGACTGCGGCAGAGCACCAGGGCCAGAGCTGACGCCACAGAGCTGACACCACAGCTCCAGCTGCTGAGTCATAGGTGAGCTGCCGAGTCAACGGTTGCCGCTGCTCCTGATCTGCACAACCTATGCTGCAGCCACGCTCACCAATTCGGCTGGTTGACAGCCCCCCAGAGAAACATGAGCCTGCCGGGTGATGAGTCGTAGCAAAATTGCCAATTTTCTTGTGCCACACACTTTGTTAGGGCGGCCAGCTTGCAGATCACACCAGCATGACCTGTGTTGCCGGCCAAGCCAGCCCCAGAACAGGGCAGGGCGACCCAGCAAGGCTCCCTCACCCCCATGTTCAACACCTGGCTGCACTTTGTGTGCCTGCGGAATGTTGCTGTCCGCTGCCTGCACACGCAAGCACCCACCTTGGCCCTGTCCTTGCTGATGGACATGAGCTTGCGGGAGTCCGCCAGCACATCGGGGTCGCCCAGCCTCTCCGTCAGCTCCTTATAGCTCCTCTCAATGCCCCCCAGCTGCTTCACCACGAAGTCATCCAGGGCCATGCAAGTGCTGCTCCTGCTGCGATGTTGGTGCCTGCTGTTGCATGTGCCGCCGCAGCCAACGTGCAGCGGGCGCCCCAGGAACGCCAGGGCGCCTGGGGCGGCGGCCGCCAGTGCCAGCGCTGCCGCGCACACCTGCCGCATGGTCGGTGCTGGCGCCAGACACCGCCTCTCGTTGTGTGCAGTACACTGTGCACCTGTGTGTGGCCTGACGCGGCAGCAGCACTGTGTGCTGAGCACCAGACCACAGGCTGGCGAGCAGGAACATGCACATGCCATTGCCAGACACGCAAAGCAGCGAGGTTTGACGAGCAGCGGTGGTGGACAGCAGCCATGCGACCACCCACAGAGGTCGGTGCCCTCGTGCGGAATCTACAAGCGCGGGTACGCGCTGAAGGTACCACGCTAGGCTACAATATGGTGGCCTTCAGTGGGGGCGTCGACAGCTCTCTGGTGGCAGCCCTGGTTCACAGCGTCTTTCCAGGCAGCAGCATGGCCTGCCTGGGTGTGTCCCCGAGCCTGCCAGAGGCACAGAGGGAGCTGGCCCACTCCGTTGCGCAGCACGTGGGCATACCCCTGAAGGAGGTGTACACTCAAGAGGGTGAGTACATGCTGCCCCACTGTTGTGACCCCGATGTTGCCGCTCGCCATCAGACCGCCGCCCTGCTTGTGCGCCACTGCTGCTTCATGTTGGCGCAACACCACTGTCGCCACCACCACCACCACCAAGCACATCTTCTCAACTCCTGTGGCAGCTGCCAGTGCCCTGCACACCCACTCACACACCATGTACTGTTGCTCCCCGCCTGCGCCTGCCCTCCCCCTCCCCCCCCAGGCACCGACCCCGAGTACATCGCCAACAGAGGGCAGAGCTGCTACCACTGCAAAACGCACCTCTACTCCGCCCTAGAGGCCATCGCCGCAACAGCCGCGGCCGCCCACCGCCCCCAAACCCCCACTACCCCCCACCACCCCCCTAAAAACATCCTCTTCAACGGCACCAACGCCGACGACCGTCGCGACCCCACGCGCGTGGGCCTCCGCGCCGCGCACCAATACGGCGTCTCCTCCCCCCTGGACGCCCTCTCAAAGCCCCAGGTTCGCGCCGCGGCGCGTCACCTCGGCCTGCCCAACTGGGACGCCGCCGCGTCCCCCTGCCTGCGTTCGCGCCTGGCCTTCGGCGTCGCCGCCACGCCCTCGGCTCTCGCGCGTGTGGAGGCTGCCGAGCGCGCCGTCCGCGCCCTCCTGTCCCTCCAAACGCAGGAAAACATGCGCGTGCGCGCGCTCGCGGGAGGGGCGGCGCTGCTGGAGTTGGACGCTCCGCGCCTCGCCGCCGCGCGCGCCGCGCTGCCCGCGCTCGCGGCCGCGCTTCTGCCGCTCGGGTTTGCTTCGCTGGACGCGCGGGCGTTCCGCAGCGGCGCGCTCAGCGGTTTCGCTGAAACCGAAACCGCAAAAGCGGAAAGGGGTGGCGCTGGGGTGGAAGGGGCGCGCGGAGGGGAGCGTCGGAGGCCGGCGGAGGTGGCTTCGTCTTCTTAGTGTGTGTGGCGGTGCGCACGGACGGCATGCACATAGGGGGTTTTGTACATGGGTGAATGGCGCCATGGGCGTGGCCGCCATGGCGGAGTTTGCGCTATTTTTCGTGCACGTTAAACATGACAGCGCAGTGCCTTGGCATTGCGGCAGCTGAGAGGTTGCACTGGCGAGCGAGGTCGGCGCTGCCTGGTGCTTGCTGCCGCGTTGCTACATGTGGGATCGGCACTGTGGCGCACCTGGCGTTCAGTTCTGTACGCTGTGTAGCCAACAAACACTTGAGGTATAATAGCAAGCCTGTTGAAGCGGTTCCCAGCGTTGCTGCAACGCATGGCGCACGCACGGAGCACGCGGTACCATTGTGACACCAGCATACATGTCAGCACATATCCTGAATGTTGTGTGGTGCTGGCTGTCACCCTGAACCCTGCCCAGATGTGAACAAGGCACCGCACGCACTGCATGCGGCGTCGCAACTTGTTGCATCACGGCGTACTTCTGCTGGCACCTGCGTACCCCACATCAGAGCAGCTGTGGCAGTGTAGCGCAGTCTGCCGCCTGCTGTAGTGGTGAAGCCTAGCCAGCGAGGTGCAGCCTGCAGTGCAAGGTACACATGTGCGCGGCATGCTGCTAACACGCGCGTGCATCGGCAGTTGCGCAAAAATGGCATGCCATGGTGCGCATGCTGTGACATGCTGCATGGCAGCACACATGGTGGGCGCGGCGGCAGCAACACACACGCAACAGCGCACGCCTCAACACATTACATACCCCAAAAATATTGATGTCCACGTGCACATAAAAAATGAGCAACGGGCATGCTGCACACCTCGTCCCTCGCAGCAGCAAAGCCGCAATTCCGAACCACACTCCCCGCGGTCATCCCCCTGCCCTCACTCGGGCGTCACTTACGCATAACACCAAGCTGGCACGCAGCAGCCTCTCCCGGCGCTGCTTCCCTGCCTGCTCACAAACCAGCACGACGCCCCCACACCTCTCCCCCCTCACCCTCCCGCCGCAGCAGCCGCCGCAGTCGCCACTCCTGCCACCCTCTCCACCGCGGCTTGCGCGTGGCGGCTAGCCGAAGCGCAGGACGTCCGCAATGCTGTCGCCGCGGCGCGTGCGCACGCCCGCGGCACCAAACGCCTGCGCCGCCAGGTCCTTGGGCGCGCTGCTGCGCCGCTGCGCGCGCGCGTCATTGATGCTCCTCGCCAGAAAGTCCGCGCACTCCGCGTCCAGTGCCGCGGGTGCCGGCGCCGCCGCTGCCGCCTCTGCTGGAGCCTGCGTCGCCGCTGCTGCGGTGGCGGCTGCGTTGGCTGCGGCGCCGGCTGCGCTGGCTCTGCGCGGCGGCGGTGGCGGCGCTGCCGCCGCTCCTGCGGTGACTCCAGGCGTCACGGCCGGTTCCCGTGTTGGCGCCACAGGCGGCGGGGGCGGGGGCGGAGGCGGCAGTGGGCCAGTGGCTGGTGCGGGTGTTGCTGCTGTGCCAGTGTCTCCACCGCCAGCAGTGCGTGCCCGCTGCACATGAGGTGGTGGCGGCTGCCGGGACGGCAGCGGCGGCGGTGGCGGTGCCGACTCAGGCAAGGGCATGGCCGCGGCGGCGACGGGCGCGCGCGGGTGGCACAGCGCGTTGTGGCTGGCAAAGTACCGGCCGAAGAAGCAGCCGCCGACCGTGGGGTTGGTGGCGCCGGTGCCGTAGGGGGCGAAGGGCGGCTTTCCCACCTCGTGCGCCACGCGGGTATCCGCCTCGACGCGCGAGTCTGGAGGCGCCGGCTGCGGCGCCGGCTGCTGAGCAGCAGGGGCGGCTGGCGGTGGTGACGCCGGCGGCTGCTGCGGCTGGGGGCGCTTCTTGGGGGTCCTGACGACCGCGGGCGGGCTGCTGCTGAGCACGTGAGCTTTGCCTCTGACAGCAGTTGCAGCAGCTGTGGCAGCGGGCTTGGTATTTGCTGTGGCGGGGCGCGCGACAGAGCCTTTTGGTGCTGCAGGGTTGACTGCAGGTACTCGCGGCGCCGGTGTGCCCGGCCTGGGGCGGGCTCTTGCCGCTCTGGTTGTGGGGGGCGGTGGTGGTGGCGCTGCTGCCTTTTTTGCAGGTGGGCCTGCTGGTGATGACGGTGGTGCAGGCTTCGACCTTCTCATCTGCTGTTTCGCCTGTGGCGGTGCTGTTGTTGCCTCCTGTGCCGCCGCTTTGCGTGTCTGCTGCTGTGGCTGCTCCGCCTGCACGGGTGCGGCCACCGCCACAGGAGCAGCCTGCTTGGCCTGTGCCGGTGGTGCTACAGGAGCAGCAGCAGCTGCACTACCAGCACCTGTACCAGCACCGCTGCCGCCATGGCCAGGTGGCACGGCTGCTGCGAAGGGAGCCGGGGGTGTGACAGGAACGTCCCTCAAGTCCCATGGTTGCAACACCTGTGGCTTGACGCAGGGCTCCGGCCAAGAGAGCAGCATCTTCATGCTGTCGCTCCTGGTGGTGTTCTGCACGTAGTAGCGTTTCATGGCACAGTGGAAGCACCGCCTCAGCCGGCCTGGTGCACACAGAGTGCTGCCGTGTGTTGAGGTCGCGTTCGGAGGTCAAACCGCCACTTTCTGCATGTGTGCTCAGCACAGTGCTGGGGACTAGGCCCCGGGCGGTACAATTCCTTCAGGGGACAGATCAAACGGACAAAATCCTGATTCGTTTATAACTCACATACACGCTGTTCTACTTGGTCGTGGCAGGCACCAGCGTGTCCGCCACAGTGAGAGGAGTCGATTGCACACACTTTTGGCTGTGGGGGACGTTGTAGGGCCGTGCTGGCAGGAGCGGCATGCTGCTCAGCAGAACATAGAGGCGTGCTGGCAGCTACTGCTGAGCACAGCCTCACGCGCTCAGCAGGACGTTAGACTGTGCTCAGCAGCACTTGTGTTGGCAGCACGTGTACGGCTGGTGCACATCGTGTCAGACACGCTGTTGTACAGTGTAAAATGGGCATGCATGTAGTATTACACACGCTGCTTGCACTAAATCAGTGCCATTTGTGATGTTAAAGGCGGTTTTAGGCGGTAGAACCCGAAAAATCATCAGGAATTTCAGGATAGAAATCAGAAATTTTGTCTAGCCGCAGAGGGCCAGAAATCAGGAATTTGGCCAAAATCAAAAAGGAGTGGTACCGGGGCCTAGTCACGGTGAAACAGCTGCGTGCGCTGCCGAACGTTTTAACAAGGCCACAGCTGCTCCGATGGCGTAGGGTTGGTAGGTGGCAGCAGTAGCAAGCTACAGCGATATTACGCTCGTGTCCAAGCATGTTGGCACCTGGTAGTGCACCCCTGTGCTGGGCTCCGAGTCTTCGCCAGCGCACCTTCCTCACAGCAAATCAGCCTTCCTGCCTGATGCAGTGTTTACTAGGAGTATATACATCGTCCTTTGAAGTGTATTATACTATAATAAAATAGTAGCAGGTATAACACTCCCGTACCCATGCTATATGGTATATATTGTCTCAACACTGTCAAATTGTATTCAAGAACTACTGTACCTACCTTATTGAGTCATTATGCTGTGAGGTGCATACACATGTCCAGGTATACCTATAGTACTGCTGATGCAAGTTGACATTACTACATGGTGGGCACACTGTCTGGCAGTGTGTCAACTTTGAGAATATGTATATGGTTCCAGCTTTTTAGGCCGCTGCAAACATAATGCGTCCCGGGCTAGTTCTGTCTGCCCCACGCACACACAGTCATAAGTAAAAAAGTGCAACCCGGAGGACACCCCCATTGCCGCGGAGAACATCGACAGGGTGGCGAGTGCTCAAGTACCTGGCGAAGACAGGCCTGTGCTTTATCAGATAGTACTGCAACGCATGATCCACTCGCACAGCCCTGCTTTCTCGTGCTGCAACAAGTCGGGCAAGTGCAAGTACCAGTACCCATTTGCTCCCATGCCGTCACCACCCCCAGTCCCAATGGCTACTGCCAGTATTAACGTGGGCAGGTGACAGCATGGCTGTACCATGGCATACAAGGCGGAGCTCCTGGAGCGTTTTGACTGCCACATACACGTGGCCGCTTGCTCACTCAACACGTGCATACCAACTTCGGTCATGCAAATCATATGGAAAATCAACTATACCTTAGCCGGGGCGGAGCGCCGGCTTATAGGGCTAGTCTTTACAAATCGCTTATGCTAAGACTTCCAAAACAAATGGTCCATTTTTGAAGGCAGATGTGCACTTTTTTTGTCAGGAGTTGAACTGGTTAGGAGTGTGTGTGCTGAATAGAAACAATTGTCTGGGCCTGTAGTCGAACAGTAATACTTGTGGTAGATCTGTTAGTGCTGTGGAGACCGCTACGGTATGAGTACTGTTCGACATATACATCGGCCGCACCCCATGTGTGCAGGGGTTCCCGCGGCCCAAGCGGAGTTCAATAAAAGTACCGCATTGCATGGTTTTCCTTACTGCACATAGTGTACACCATTACCACTGGCATAGAGCACCAGCCACGCTGTGTTGACAAGTACCGTTGTGTTGGCTAACTTGAAGCACGAACTTGTTTGAAAGCACAGCACAGTGTCTTCCTTGTGACCACCGCAGATATATTCTGTAACAGTGCACCTGCACGTGATAAGTGGTAGGCTAAGCCAGCTCCAGTACATGCTTGTGTATACTTCAGAAGTATGGTTTAAGACGGTAGTCCTTAACAACCGTGTACAGCTTCAGGACGTGTGTGCGCACGCCGTTCTCCGCACAGTCCTGGAGCACTGCCCAATAACCACGCTTCCAGCAACCTACGTTGTACGGTACCTAGTAATAGTACAAGCATAAGCCAGGCATGAACCAAATCCAATGTGATCAGGTATGTAGGCATGTGCACGGCAAGCACGTTATATCGGTTTCCAGCATGGTATTTAGGTACTTCATAAATGCATTTTTCCCAAGCAGTCAAGGCCCGAGCACATGACGTACCATGTTTGCAGGTGCTCTCCATTAGCTATTAGTTCAGATGACAATGTGCCAAAGCAGTCACCCACCTCTTGGACTGACGCACCATCTTGGTCTGCCCCTGGCCCTGCAATGAGCTGTTGCAGCTGCTTGGCGTTAAAGGTGTTATAGTCCGAAGTGCGCCCTGTCATTCGCTCTGGTAACAGGAAGTTGGTGGGCAGGCCCACGATGCTGCCAGGGAAACGGCTGTAGCCCATGGCAAGGGTGGCATTGGCGCTTGAGTGGTTGGTGATTTTCATCAGGTCCACCACCACCGTACAGTCATCTGTGGTGCAGAGTATTAGGTCCACCTGGCCATGTAGCAGCAGGCAGAGACACAGCTTGAATAAGTCAGTTTGAAATGCCACGATGATGGCAACTGCCTGCTGCCTGCAACACAGCCTTAAAGTTTGAGCATGCCACGTGCATGGGCAGCAATACAGGCCAGCAGTCGTGGGTAGTAGTACTACAATGCCCTCTGTGGCCAGGCATCCTGCAGCCAGTAGGTCACCGGGTCCCACCTGCGCATGACCAACTAGGTCCTTGGCAGCGTCAAAGCGGAAGGTGTGAGCCGAAGTCTCCAGTATGAAGTCCGCCACCATGCCTGGAATGTTGGGCTCTGTGCTCACTGCCGCTGCCTCTGGCCCGTAGTCTTGGAAGCGTGATGCCAACATGAGGCCTGCTGCCGAGTCCATAGCATACCCGCTGCCGACTATGCCGCACATGCCTGCAACTCGAGGAGCAGCGGAGTGCACACACACACCGTGGCTGTGAGGTAGGGACTCCAGGCGGCGGTATATCCTACGGTGAGCCGGCCTGCCCACACAGACGCTCTGCACGCCTCTCGACGTTGGCATTACGCAGTCATAACGTTTGACAAGTCAATATCAAGCTGCCGCCTGCACGTGGCAGCCACGGCTGGTGCTGCTACTCGTGGGCGGTGGTGCAAGCTATTTCGAAGTAAAACACCGGTAGTTAAGAAAGTGCTTAAGCTTGGCAAATCACCTCGTCCGCGTGTGTACTCGCCGTGCGCTGCAGCTCGCGCACACAGCTGTACCCGGCTGCCGCCGCTGCCGCGGCACCCGGATTGCCGTGCCTGCCACCGCGGCGGTGGCTGACAGCGGCGGCAGCATCCGTAATTGCGTGTTATTTGGACCGATGGAGGGCACAATGGTGGGACGACTGTCGCTCAGTGACACACCGCTGCCACTTCAACTCGCCAGGCACAAGTGCTGCTGCTGTCGCTGCTGCTTCTGCTGGTTTGTCGCGGTTGTGTTTTGGTTTCCGGCGACCCACCTGCTTGCTGCCCTGTGCTGATTCCTTGGCTGCACATGGTGGTGGGCGACTCCGCATAGCTTGTCGCCTCACTCAGTTTTGAGACCTGCAGGTCGCAGGCCACCAGTAGGCCGCCCGACGCCAATACCAGCAGCACGCCTCTGCTCAGTCGCGCAGCTGCCATGAGGCTCGGACCCCCGAGAGACCGGTGCTGTTACGGTTGTTGACTGCCGCCGCTGTTGAGCAGCGCTGCTGTGTCGGGGATTGCGGTGCTTGTGCGTATTCAGCTGAGGTCGGTGGCGCCCGGCCCGCCCACTGTGGTGTGTTCGCCAGGCGGCTCGGAGATGATGTGCTGCGCGTGCTGGGTTCCTGCAGGCCTGCGCTGTGTGTGTGTGTGTGTGCTGCTGAGCACGACTGCGACGCATGCGACTGTACAGGCGCCTTGAAATTACAGCTTTTCCTCGGGAGGCCCACGTATGGCGCGGGTACCGGTATGTAGTATGTAGATATGTAGCGTACGTATGCAACGTTTTTGGCCTGGTACGTAGGCCGCGCATGTGTGTGGGTCAGCGAGCGTATAGTAACAACCCTGCACGGCAGTACTGGGCCTAGCAACCTTTTCCAAGGTTTCTTTAACAAATCGCCACAGCTTCGGCCTGGCATTTTGCCCCAGCCAGCCACAGCATTTTGCACCAGCCACAGCAGTAATTTTCAAGTTATTTCCGCACCAGCACACCACACCACAAAGAGCCACCACCCTTGTTAGCAAGTTGTGACCACCCATCGCAAAGGCTGTGCAGAGCTCGAGGAGCCCTACCGTAAGGGCATGTAGGCGCACTGTGCCGCACGCCAAACAACACACCTCAGGCTGGTGCAGAACGGCTCTCAGACTGTCAAGGCACTCTATGTGTGGTGTGACAGTCCCACATGATAAACCCTGCACTGCACGTGTACTCACAAAACACAATAATATACTACTGAAGTACTTCTATGTGAAGGGGTGGCGCATGCAGCCGCCGGCGGTGGGTTGGCGCAGGCGGGAGCGGCTGGTGTGGCAGGGCAGGGAGGTGGCGG
>JAULBY010028351.1:0-16388 GCA_032358315.1 Ophiocytium majus | reverse complement strand
CTGTCTGATTTCCTGGTCACACGCACCGTGTGCAAAGGGCTTTCCGCGCCCTAAGCGGAGTTTAATAAGAGTACAGTTGACAAAAGTATCGACAGGGAAGGTGACGTCATGTTAAAGGACCAGGTGTGGCAGTAATGCACGCGCAACCATGTTTCCCAGGTGGAGGTGGCCCATAGCAGGTGTCATCAGTGGCTGTTGACATGCACCAGGCCTTGCCTGCGGTATTTTTATCGGCGTAACACTGTTACGGTAACAGCAGTGTGCCACACAGGATACGGTGGCAGATTGTTTGCCTCCCTCTTGTGTGTCAAACTGCACGAGTGGAGGTGCACTGTTGGCCCCTACGCCATGGTGGCCATGCACCCCCCCTCGTCAGCAGCGACACTGTTCAGAGGTAAATACTCGTGAGTAGTTTTTTTCTGTGCAACAGGGAATACTTTTGTGTAGATGACAGTGTGTGGAATAGAGATGCGCGGGATGTATTATGTGCATACACCTGTCTCATGCTCGCTCCACGCAACCGAGGTGGCACAAGAAAATACGAGGGGGGGTTGGGCTGGGGGGGCGGGGGGGGGACACCACGGGGGAAAATTGCTTTTCTAAAAGTGTTGCATTCTCTCGTATCTGGATCTGTTTAACTATGAAGAACGGTTATCTGAGCCATGGGCTCACAAACCCACCCATGTTGCCGCATCCTGACTGGTGGAAAAATCATTGCCAACATGGCTTTTTCATATATTATACCCCTTAAATAGGTATATATACGGGTATATGAAAACCAAATACCGGTATACGCATTTTGCCAACCGTATGTGAGAAGGTTGTGGTGCCTCATCCTGACTGGTGGCCGGACTGCCATGCCGTTATTTGCCACGCCCGGTACGTCTGCCGGTGCTGTGCAGGTGATGATGGAAGATGTGAGCTTGCTGGCGCAGCAGAACATTGGTGCATTCAATGCCAACGGCAACAGCCCCGACCCCACCATCAGCGCCAACTTTGCTGAGAGTCAGAAGAAGCACAACATCAACGATTGCATGTTCACCAACCTGCAATTCCCCTCCAAAGATCCCCACGACCCCTCCACACCAAGGTCGGCGAACCGCTGGCACCTGATGGCCCTCGGCACCGAGGTGGGTGCGCGCCAAGCTGGCTCTGCCCGCCTGCGGCTGCTTGCGTGTGGGGGCGCTCAGGCCGTGCCAGCGCGTACCAATGGTGCTGCTTCATACGTGCGGGAGCGCTACAGCTAGGGTTCTTAGGCCTGACAGTGTGCTGTGCCGCTGTTTCGACGTTGCTCTCCACACACTTCAGTCGGGCGAAATGGTTGTGCGTGCTGACAGACAAGTGCACGTTTGTACGTGGCCGCGCCAGCACTGATGCGCATTGCACTGGGCGCACACTGCGTCAAATGCTGCGTAGCCTGCATACAGTGTAACGGCACAATATGCTATGGCCATGCGCCCCATCACGATACCACACATGAACAGGCACAGGGTAGTCCGCTGGATGGCCGTGCATGCCGTGCCCCCGTAGTGGTAGACTTTTTGACCGCACGGCAGCAGAGTCCACACCAACGCTTAACCCCAATGCACTGCCATGCCCGCTGCCTGACCTGTTGCCACCACTGCTACCAGGTCGACATCCACCCCGCGCACTGGTGAGTACCCACGCCCACTTTGGCATATGCATATGCCGCAGCTGCCCGCCCTCATTCGCCTGCCTGCATGCCAGTGCTGCAAGGTGCTGAGCGTGCCCTGCAACCCAAGAGATGTGCACTCACGCCTGAGCACGTGCCGCAGAGTTCAGTCTGTGCAGTTGCGTTTCATGTTGTCGGTGCTGCACAGGGTGCAAGGGAGCGCTCAGCGCGCTCTGTGCCATGGCGCAGTGGCGCGTGTCCCTGGACTGTCACAGACTGTGGCTGAGGTACTGACGTGTAGATGCACAGGCGGCTGCGACTGATGTGCTGACATGGGTGCGTGTGCTGTTGTCGCTGCCGTGCCATCTCCTTCCCATGACAGCCACGGCAACAGTGTCATGTATGATGCTCGGTACCTGGATGTGATTGGGCTTTTTCCTGCTGTGTTCAAGACAGTCATCATGAAGCCAGATGCGCCGCGGAAGTGGCTCTTGTACTGTGAGTCGTGGTGTTGCCACTGGCATGCAATCCGCGCATTCATCTTCATTGATTCAAAAGCATCGTGTGCTGAAGTAGGTTAGCACCCATCATGTCGCACGGAAGCATGTAGTTTTGCAATTACCTCAGTGCACCGGAAAGGAATTCCAAGGGCATGCCTTGAACGAGTCATACGGTGGTGATATATGGTGATGTGTGTCCTGGTACGTGCATTGGTGTCAACGCAGCCTGTTACATACAGATAAAAATGCAGCCATAAGCCCCGTATCATGATGCCATCAGTGACTGTCGTGATAGAGTCGGGAGGTGGAGTTTAGTTTCTTTCCTTGCGAGGCGTGCAGTGCGTGCGCCTGCACTTGTGCATGCGAAGCCGCTACGCACGGTAGCACACAACCGATGCGTGTACACCTCCTTTGCTGCCTCTGTAGCACTTGAAGTGCAAGTGCATCCGGGTCAACAGTCCAAGTTACGGTGCAGTGGTTGCCATGGCCTGTGCATGGCATAGGCGCCCCCGCTTTGCCCCGCCGAGCTGTGCACTGGAAGTGCTCAACAGCGGCTATGCACATGGCATGGCACAGCAAGCCGGGCTCACTCCCCCTTTTGTGCCTACATGCTGCATGCATCTGGGCAGGTCACACCGGCGACCACATGGTGGCGGGCATGACATCAACCTATCAGATCAATGACCAGTATGGCAACCCCCCGCCGGAAGCGCTCGCCTACGGCCCCAACCCCCCGCCGACTGCCCCGCCGCCAGCGTTCGCCATGGGCCAGTACACCCCTCAGAACCCGGAGGGCGAGGCTGCTATGGAGAAAATGGAGAAGATGCACCACTGAGCAGGGCGAGTTGCGGCCAGCCGTGGTCGTGGGGCAATTCGTGGCGTGGCGCTGGGTAGAACTAGCAGCGATGCAAAAACCTGTGCTGCACACAGCCAGGCCTCGGGTGTCATCAAGGTGCACGCGTTATGGTGGCGGAACGGGGTTGACATGACTGGTAGCGCAGATTGCCCGGGTTTAACTGACTCCAATGTTTGTCGTGTTTCAAGTTGTAGCACGGCTGTGTGTGTCGCCTTGCAGGCACTTTGCGCCCGCGGTGCAGCCCCAAGCAGCCTGTGCCTTTCAAAGTCACTGCTGCAAGTGTTGCACAGGGCTGCGATAAGGGTCCTGGCTGGTAACAGCACCTCGGTGGGCAGCACAGTTGGGAATGGCTTGATGTATGTGTTTACAGTACTGTAAGAGCTGTGCGTCTGGTCTGTGGTGTCCGGTTCATGGTGGTCCAGCCTTGGTTCTTGCAACTACCACTGTAGAGTAGAGACCCCTAATTCGGGTCGCTTAAGGACCTCCAACTTAAGACAAAGCGTAAGTCAACACATCTGTGTGTGTGACAAGTGCAGTGGTGCGTATTGTCAGGCATGCCTTCATCGTTTCTTATACTGGGTGCACAGTACCCAGATCGGCTAATGTTACACCCATCCACGCCAGAAAAGGTGTGCACAAAAAAATGGCAACAATGCGTGCACGTGCTGCAACTGGATCTTATAGTCGGCTACGACTAGTGCTGCTGCTCAGTACACGCACACACCGTCAAGGTGCACACCGGAGTTTGACAGAAGGAGATGCCTTGAGGTGGCCATCATACACCTACTACATGAGGCATTTGTGTGCCAACTTGTGCCCTCCACTGACCGCAGCCCGTTGCCCGGGAACACATCATTTGCAAGGAATTCAGTGTTTTGTTACCAATACAATACCTGTATGTGCCTGAAAAAAAAGGTGTGCGGGTCGCCGCAAGTGCATCTGTTCTGCTGCAGCCTGCGGCAATTTCGCTGATGCATCTGGTCAGAAGTTTTTGGTGTGCCACTTAAAGAAAGTGAGTCAATAAACTCAAACCGGAAGTATACGGAAAAGACGTTGCACAAGTGCTTCTGCGCATGTACACCAAAAAGCACAGGCGCCACAAGAGGCCGCCCTGTCACACAGTGCCAGAACTTTTGAAAGTGGCAGCTTGCAGTGGCGCACGGATGAAACCCACCAGCATGCCAGCACACACAGCACCTCGCTTTTGCCAACAGTGGATGGCTGGTACACTGTAGATGGCAGCTGCTGTACAGCCACACGGGACAAAAAGCAGTGAAGGAATGCATGTACACAACCAAAAGAAGGCGAGGCATTGTAACCATGGAGGGAACACGGCAAGCACGCAAAGTACTGCCGCAGTGGTCAATAGTGCACACCTTTAACGCACCCCAACACAAGCCAGTGCGTATCGCACAAAACACAACCACCAGCACTGGCAACTAACATGGCTGCTGCATGGACCAACAAAACAAATGCAGTGCATCAAGACAAAGAGCGGCACAGTGGTAGGTGTGGACGAACCAGTGTGGCCTGTTCAGCAGGTAGCACGATCCTTGTGTGTACGCGATGGGGAAAAGAGGGGGCTTAGCAGACCAATGGTGCACCCACAACAGCAGCTGCAGTTGTGCAGTGTGGTGGCATATTCAGTCACACGTGCTGCTGCTGTGGCCAGGCAGGCCGCCTGGAGGGCGTGTTGCTGTGGTGGCCAGCCGCACCTGGGCGGCTGGCCTTTTGTGTTGCTGCGATGACCTATGGTCCTGGCCAGCTGAGATAGTGTAGAGGTTCGGTAGTGCTGGGTAGAACTAATCTGAGTCATCGTCTCCAAGCGCCAGTGCCGCAAAGTGGTTCACCGCCGCTGGTTTTGGTTCCTGCTGCACAGGCAAGGGATGTTCGCCACAGCTGTCAGAGCAGCAGCCAGTGCGTTGGCATGCGTGCAACACCCACCGCAGCTGTAGAACACGCTTCGGTTGCAGTCTGGTGCTTTGTGAGCTTCAATCACTGCCGCAAAGCTACAAATATGCGCGCAATGGGATGCAAGTTGTCAACTGAGCTGGCATGCTGTGACTGATCCCCAGACAGTGAGCAGCCCAAATTATCCGAGGACTGCCAAGCGCATGTCATGTATGTACGCACTTTGTTACACCTGCACGGACAGCAACACTTTCATGAGCTGCCCGTGTCATACACAAGCAAACGCGCATCAACTGTTGAGCAATGCGCCAACCGCAGCTGCATGCGCAGCTCACCTTGGCAGCGGAATCCTGGCCCTTCTTGGCTGCCGCCTTGCTATCCGGCCCTTTCACATTGGCTGCTACTGCAGGCGCCTTCTTGTCAGTGCGTGCGGGCGGCACAGCTGCTCCAGCGGCACCACCGCCCGCTGCGCTGCCACTGCTGCCCGCCACACCAGCAGTTGCTGGCGCAGCTGCGGTGGCTTTGCTTTCGCCAGCAGCACCTCCAGCGCCAGCAGCAGCTCCGGCGCCAGCCGCAGCTCCCGTGCCAGCAGCAGCTCCTGCGCCAGCAGCACCGCCAGCTGCGTCTGCTGCATGGCTGCCTCCACTGCTGTGTCCGTGGTGCGTCGAGCGCCCCCCGCGTCCCCTGCTGCTGCGCCCACCGCGTGCACCGCCAGAGCTGTGCATGTGCACACCGCCCCGCCCCCCTAATCCCCTGCCTGCGCCCCTTGCGCCGTTGTGCTCGTCGCCCGCTGACGCACCAGGTGCTGTGGCAGCTGCTCCAGGACCGCTGTCCCTGGTGGTGCCAGGATGTGGGTGAGACACGTCACTGCGGCCGCGCCCACGCCAGCGCCCGCCGCTCCTGTGGCCACTGTTGCGCCTTTCAAGGCGGCCGCCGCCGCTGCCTCTGCCGGCCGCACCCCCTTCCGAGCTGCTCGGCGGGGCGGGTGGCTTGGCAATAGGTGCTGCGGTAGCAGCTGCAGGGGTGTCGCCTGCGGGAGGAGCAGGTGGTGTGACCTGCGCAGCGTCCTCTTTCTTTGGAGCAGCTGGTGGTGGTGCTGCCACGGCAGGTTCGCCAGCATCTCCCTTCTTCTTGGCAGCAGCTGTTGGCGCCGGTGGCGTGCCAGATACGTCACCAGTGGCAGCAGCTGCCGCAGCTGATGCTGGTGCTGGCGCTGGTGCGGGTGGCGCTGGTGCGGATGCGGGCGGTGCTGCTGCTTCCTTGGCCAACCGTTTCTTGCGCTGCAATGGGAGCGAAAATGAACATGGCGGCGGCACATTCAAGTGTGCGCTTGTGTTGCAAACAGTACACCTGATGGCGATAGGAAACAGTAGCAGTCTGCAAGCAGCTGCTTTTTTGCTTGTGCATGGAAAACGATTGCCGTTGGTGTTCAGGCCATGCAGTGGCGAATGTCGCCACCATAACCCACTCCACCACGTATATGGGCAAACCAAACCACCTGGTATGGTGCAACATTTCAGTGCTGTGCCCATGATGAAACCAAAAAAGACTGGCTAGTGGCGCCAAGGTTTGCATTGCCACCCAGAACACAGTCAACAGCTAGGTGGCCCCAACAGCACCGGGCTAAAACCATTCTTTGTTTCTGTACGGGTGGCGTCATGGTACACCTTCAGCGAATTTCCAACCACAACAGCAGCCAAGCGCTGCGGCCAAACCAACAAGCATGTGCTCACTGCAATTGCTGGATGTCAGCATCGTACGAGTGCATCAGTGCGCATTGAAGGCATAGCGGTGCCGACATACCTCGTACTCCGTTTCATCCCTCGGCTTGCCGGTACCGAAGATCGACGAAGGCCTTGCCGCTGGGCCCGCAGCAGCCTTGACTGGCAGGTCAGAGGACCTCGGCGCCAGCACCAGCTTGGGGCGGCTCGGCGGCTCCCTGGCAGCCGCAGGCGCAGGCGGCCCAGGTCTGGGCCCATCTGCCGCTCCCATGCCTCGGTCTCCTGGCCTATCGTCGAACCGCCTCGAGTCGCCAAAGCCTCTGCCGCTGCCGCCTCCCATCATGGGCGCACCCATCCTGTCTCTGAAGGCACCGGGGGGGGGGGCACCGCCCCCCTGGCGCCCTCCGGGCCCTGCCCTGTCTCCAAACCTCCCTCCCCTGTCGTCCCTTGCCCCTCTGAAGCTGCCGTGGTCAGAGCCCCCGAAGTGAGAAGAAGGGCGGGCAGGGCGTCGATCCGCTACGTCCACTCGCAGTGCCCGCCCCATGAACATCCGCCCCTGCTGCTGAAGTGCCAAACGGAGGGAGGCTCGGTCTTCGAATTCCAGGTGGGCGAAGCCCTTCGAGCCGCCGCCATCCCTGTCGCGTGCCAGCACCACCTCCGTCACCTTGCAGCCCATGTGGTAAAAGAAGTCACCCACCTCCTGCTGGCTGCTGGCGTGGGGCAGGTTGCCTACGAAGGCCCTGAAGGGCGGCAGCTCCGGAAGGTCCTTATCTTCGCCATGGTGCGCAAGGGGCGGGCGGTGGCGCTGCTCAGGATCGGCGCTGCCGCGGGAGGCGGCGCTCAGCTCCGAGTCGGCGGCGCTGGGGCCGCGGCTTCGCTGAGGCCCCCCTCCGTTGCTGTCTTCGCCCACATCACGCGCTGGCGTGATGGCTGGCTGCTGGTCGACATCGGATTCGTCGTCGTCTGCCCAGCTGATGCTCTTTTGCATGGCCAAGCGGCTGCTCATGGCAGTCCTGCCGTCTGCCCGCAGGCACACTGCCGCGGGAGCTCGTTATAGAGGGCGCACGACTGCTGCCGTCTCTGCCCCTCCCGCTTGGCTTGGATCTGACCTGCAGCGCCGCACTTGAAGCTGTCGCTGTGCTGCAGCGCTGAGCACCCGTATCCAACGGTGCGTGAGGGGAGTAGCGCAATCCAACACAGGTGCACGCACCGGGTCAGAGAGCGAGGGGACAGGAGAGCTGCAGCGGCGCGGGCACAGCAGCGGACACAGCTCGTCTCCCGCCCCCACGCCGGTTGGCGCGCTGCACCAGCAGCTGGGAACCGAACCCCCTTCCAAACTGTTGCTGTTGGCTGTTCAGCGAAGGCAGTGAAAGGCTTAGGGGAGGAGCGCACGAGCAGCCGGGGGCGGCGTGGCGAGGCGCTCCCTGGGGGGGCGGATCAAGGTGGAATGGCGGGAGACCTGGATGAATCCACCATAACGTGCGTGGATGCCTGGATCGAGAAGTTGTTCGATGCGAAGACGCTCACAGAGCAGGAGGTGATCCAGCTGTGTGAGAAGGTACGTTTGTTTGCGGTGGAGAAGGGCGGCGGCAGGGGCTTGCTTAAAGCCCAGCAGCCTGGTCGCATGGGCATGTTGCGCCGCGACGATAGCTACGTTGAGCCACCTTGCTTCTTTCGGCACCAGGATCCCTGCTGTCGTTGCTGAAAGCGCACACCAGTTGCCAGGGTGGCGGTTGGGGTACTGCGGCAGCGTGGGGGTGCAGTTATGCCTGGGCGCTGTACGGCATGACGAAAACTACGTTTCCTGCTGTGCACCACGTGTTCTCGTTCAAGTCCAAGTGAGAGCTGTTCCAGTGGCTCGCTCACTGCTTGAAACACGTGCGCTTCACAACTTGTGCTGCGCTGCTGAGCTATTCCAGTGGCTCGTTCACTGCTTGCAACTCAAGACTCAAGTCACTGTTGTGCTTTACAACTTCTGCTGCGGCTGTGAGTGCGCTGCAGGCCAGGGAGGTGCTCCTGGAGGAGTCCAATGTGCAGCCGGTGCGATGCCCTGTGACGGTGTGCGGCGATGTGCATGGGCAGTTTCACGACCTCATGGAGCTGTTCCGCATTGGGGGCAACGCGCCTGACACCAACTACCTTTTCATGGGGGACTATGTGGACAGGGGGTACTACTCGGTACACACAACTGCTGAGCAGCACAGCGCTGCGGCATCCTGCACTGTGTGTGTAGGTTGGTGCTAGACTTTTGTGTGTGATTGTACACTCAAAATTGATATAATGGGGACTCTGGGGAGCAAGGGCCAGCACCGGTAAATGCGTGTGGTGGCTGTGTAGCACAGCACAGCTCAGCAGTAAGCACTAGCAGCCTGCAATGCAATGTGAATTGGTTATGAGTGCTGACGCTTGTGGTTATGCACAGAAAGCAGGCCTGAAAGTGTATGGCCAGAAGCGGCGACAGATATTGTGGGCACACATCCCGCCCGCAGGGCATAAGACACTGCCACAACAAACGCCCGTAAATGCCATGGACATGGTTTGAGCAGCTGTGAGGATGTTCACCTTACGAGGTCACCAGCATAAACTTTTCGCACCTTGAAAAGGCAACCGGCATCTACTCCTCAGCTTTCAACCGCGCCAGCAGGTAGGCGTGTGAAATGCAGTGCTGTATCTTGTCTGCACATAACCTTGCACGTGGTTATCCCATTTTTGGACCTCAGGTGGAGACGGTGACCTTGTTGGTGGCGCTCAAGGTGCGCTACCCAGACCGAGTGTACATTTTGAGAGGGAACCACGAGAGCCGCCAGATCACCCAAGTGTAAGTCCACACTTTTGCCTGCTGTGCTTCATTTGGCTGTACATGAGTTGCTGCGCATGCTTGAACTGACTAGCCGCAGATTGCCTGCAGATGGCTTCTTGCTGTGGTCGTTCAAAGCTTGATATGCATCCACACACAACTACTCCAAGTATACGCTGTGTAATATCAAATGCGTTGCTGCTGCTATGTATGCATTTCATGTGGTCAGCTACGGTTTCTACGATGAGTGCGTGCGCAAGTACGGCAACGCCTCGGTGTGGAAGCTGTTCACCGACATTTTCGACTACCTGCCGTTAACGGCGCTCGTGGATGACCAGGTATGCACCGTAAATCACGGGGTATAAGCTACCTGGCTCGTATTTATAAGGAACTAGTTTTTACGCTGTGAATGGAACCCCTTATTCAGGCTGTCAGGGCAGACATGTGTGGAAGATACCATATTAGGTGTGCATATAAGATGTAGAAGTGCCACAACCTGTAAAAGAAATCGCACCGTTTTCTTATACGGAGTATGAGATGTGGGTTTCCATGGGGGGCCGAAACCCGGCGTCGACAAGGAAGGGGTATCGTATACCCCGTGATTTACGGTGTATGTACCACATGTTATGTATACCTACATGTATACATGCACATGCATACAGACACATACACCTGCTCACAGCACGCGCTGCACAGGAGCACACCTGAGCATTTGCAGGGTACGCCATGCGCGGTGTGCCAGTACATGCGCACAGGCAGTAGTGTACTTCAAAAGAGTTGGTTTGGTGCATTGCCAACCTATTGGCAATGACATCTCACACCCCAGATGTGCAGGTATGGCAGGCAGTTTAAATAGCCACCCGCGCAAGCAGATGTCCTATCTCATCACAGGTGATGCTGAATTCGCCAGGCTTGGCACCCTGTGTAGGGCTGCTGCAACTAGCTGTAGAGGTAAGGACTGCTTCCCTGCACTGTCTTGATTCCTGTTTTATGCCTGGAGTGTTCATGCCAAACATGTACGGAAGGAAGGCTGCTGCTATCACGCTTGAGTAGCTGCGACATTCCACACGCGCCCTCTTGTTTTTCAATGGTGGAACAGCCGCAGCTGTGAACGGTGCCAGTTGTCACTTGGACCAGTACACTGACTGACATATTGACACTGTGCTGGCCTCCATGCTATTGTGCGGTATGCTGCCACAGATTTTCTGCCTCCACGGTGGGTTGTCCCCATCAATAGAGACGCTGGACCACATCAGGGCACTGGACCGCGTGCAGGAGGTGTGTGTGCGCGCGTGTGGGTGTGTGTGTGTGTGTGCGTGCAGTAGTGTGTGTGCAGCACAGTGCACTCGCGATTTAGTTCGCTGTGATTCAGTGCGGTATGCGGTTTAGACCGGGGTCCGAAGGTTTGTCACAGACCACATACCCTATATAAATGATACACACTGCCCCATTTGATTTAGTGCGGGGTGCTAGGGGGGTGACACCACCCCGCACTAAATCGCGAGTGCACTGTAGTCCGTGCTGGCTGATGCATGCACTTGAATGGTCTACTGATGCAATTTCTAGCATGGCAAGCCTGCACACAGTGAGCAATCCACACGTCAATTTGCATGCCTTAGTGCGCTTGCGACTTGACGTTCGCTGTGGCTTGCATGATGCTTTTTTGTACCATGCACTCCAAATCTTTTTGACCACCATTGGCGTGACGTACCCTATCACACACGGTACAATTACTGACGGTGGATGAGTGTACAGTAATGGCCGAAAGTATGTTGTTTAGGCAGGGTAACGAGTGGTAATTAACCACTATGGCAGCCAACAAACTGCTTCTGCTCCAGGTCTGACATCCCAGCATTGCAAACTCCTCTGTCGCCACTGATGCCTGATTTGAACTTGCACCAATGTTCACACGGACCTGCGCCAGACACCGTGTCAGTACTGTAATAAGTAGATACTTCTGAAGTACAACGAGATTGCACGTGCTCGTGGTGCATAGGGCGTATGCGTACTCTGCCAGGTGAACCTGTGCCTGCCCTCTGGGGCCTCTTCATTCATATGTACTGCTGCATATGTGTCTGAAGTTGTACTGTACTCTCCACCATTTTCTGCACAACGTACGCACGCAGGTACCACACGAGGGGCCCATGTGCGACTTGTTGTGGTCTGACCCCGATGACCGCTATGGATGGGGCATCTCTCCCCGCGGCGCTGGCTACACGTTTGGCCAGGACATCTCTGAGCAGTACAATCACACTAACGGACTCACACTCATTGCACGCGCGCACCAGCTGGTTATGGATGTGAGTGATCAGTACAGTGCACTCGCGATTTAGTTTGTTTTGTTTTAATGCGGTATGCGTTTTAGTGCGGGGTCCACAGACCTGTCACAGACCACATGATTCTGTATAAACGACACCAATGCCCTATTTGATTTAGTGCGGGTCTTGCTTTAGTGCGGGGTGTTAGGGGGTGACACTACCCCGCGCCAAATTGCAAGTGTCCAGTAGATGGTCTGTTGGCGTCAAAGTTTATGATGGTGAGGGTTGCTTTTTTGCTGTGTACCCACACGCATCCACCACCACAGCAGCAGCATTAGCAGTGCTTGCGGGTGGGTGCACAGGGCCACTTGACACCATGTGTGCACAAGCACTGCACCAACTGCTGTTGTACAGTGGTGGGTGGCACAATGTTTGGGTGGTGTGCAGCTGCGGCAACATGTGGGTCCGCTTTCTGTGTGATGTAACACCAGCACATTGCACTCTGTAGGTGGCACTCTTTCACGTGTGTGGTACTTGGTGTGTCTGGCTTGAGCACCTGTTGCTAGTGTTTGGCTGTTGTTTGGTTGCGAGCGGCGGGCTCATGTCGTGGGGCTGCAGCTCTCATGTGCTGGCACATGCACCATACATACAGAGGTACCGACAAATGACCGGTGTTGTTTTGCTGCTGCTTGTGGGTGCTGCTTCTTGCGCATGCAGGGCTACAACTGGTCTCATGGCATGAACGTTGTGACCATCTTCAGCGCGCCCAACTACTGCTACCGCTGCGGCAACCAGGCAGCGCTCATGGAGATCGACGAGCGGCTCAACAAAACATTGTGAGTAGAGTTGCCGGCATCGTTATGTTTTTCAAAATGACTCCGTAATTTGTCTTGTAATTTCACCGTAACCTCATAATAGTTGCACCACCTTTCCTAATGTTTTCTGCTCAGCACACAGTAGGGCCATCACAAACGTCAAGGCATTGTAGGCTGCTGTAGGCATCTGCAGTGGGAATGATGGAATTGCCGTTGACCGTGATGTCCAGAAATTACGATCCCGGCAACCCTAATTGTGAGTTATTTACAGTACAGTGCACTCGCGATATATAGTGCGGGGTAGTGTCGCAGCCAGTGACCCCGCACTATATCGAGACCGTCACTATATCGAATAGGGCATTGTACATAACTTTGTACAGTAATATGTGGGCTGTGACAGGCCGCCTGTGACAGGCCGCTGGACCCCGCACTAGATTGCATAACCGTACTATATCAACGCGCACTGTATTGCGGGTGCACTGTAGTTTTATGTATTTGCACTTGTGGGCGGGCAAGAGCCCATGCGATGCATGCCAGCACGCACGTGGCCATGGCACATGCCCGGCAGCGTATGCGGACGGACGCTTAAAGTTCTCTGAACAACCAACAGTAACAACTGCTGCTAGCGGGCAGGCCCGAGCTGCCGCCCTGCAACGGCTCGAGCAGTTGTGGTTGTCATTTGGCAAGTGCTGCTGTGAAGAGTACAGCAATATAGGTAGAGGCCCAAGTCACGTGGGGGCCAGGCGGTGTACATGCCGTTGACGGCAGCGCAGCAGAAGTGTCAGCAGTGTCGTTTATACAGGCAGCTCAACAAAATTGCCAGTAATCTCGTATTTACCCAAATTGAGCGGAGTCCGTGTGGCAGCGTGTATGCATGGTGCACTCCCAATGGTGCCTATGGAACCTTTTTTGCCTTGTCAAAGGATTTCTTCTACTTCGAAGTACTTTCGAAGCATTGTTCTTCATGTACTACCATTATCACACCCCCTACTGCTGTGCCCATGGCCAGTTGCGCGGTGAACTGCATTGCTCACGTGTGCCAGCACACCCTCACATATGCACATGCACCATCTGTACCGCCTCGACCTGCACTTGCATCCTAACCCGCTCCCACCTGCCACTGCTGCTGTCCGTCACGCGCATGTTTGCAGCCTGCAATTCGACCCTGCGCCACGGCGTGGCGAGCCGCACGTCACGCGCCGCACTCCCGAATACTTCCTCTAGGCGCTGGCCTGTGCCTGTTTGCCACAGTGTGTGGGCAGCTGTTACAGGGGGCTACGTACAGCTGTTAAGGAGGGCAGCACCGCGCACTGCGGAGTGCTCTGTGGCGGCTGGCACACTGCAGGGGTGGGGGGCTGACACAGTTGACAGGCAGCAGGCACCATGCACCGCGTGCACAATACAACGGTTTCTGCCCTCCTGCGCGTGTGATGCTGTCACGCGTGTGTTCCCCATGCGTCTGTGCGTCTGTGTGTGTGTGTGATTGTGCTTTACCCGCAGGTATTCCTAGGGACTTGTGTGCCCATGCGTCTGTGCGTCTGTGTGTGGCGTCTGTGCGTCTGTGTGTGATTGGTTACAGAAAAAAAGCAACACACAGGCGCACACACGCGCACACACACAAACACACACACAACCAAAAGACAGCAGGCAGACACAGCAGTTCCCACCAAGGTCGGGAGATGTACAGCATGGCATTTTATTGGGAGGGGGGGGGGCGTTGCTGCTGCTACTGTACACACCCGACTCAGGAGCTACTTGCCAGTGAAGCGCATCTGTGTAATCATTGTCATGCTGCCATGCTGCTGTGCTTGCTGTGGATGAAATGCACCGTCTGATGGATGGCACGCTGTGTGCTGAGCACTGTTTGCACCTACACCATGGTAAGCGCATCTGTCCCAAGCCCAAACCGCATGCGGCACAGGAGGCGCTGCAGCGGCCTCTCCTCCGTACCCATGGGCTTGGCCAGGTGCGGCAGGCCGTAGGCGTCACGCACAAATTGCATGACCTGCTCGCTCCGCACAGGGTCTACCCCCCTGTCTTCGGCAATGAGCTTACTCATGTACAGTCCCAGTCACACTGGCCTGCATATGCTGCTCTCCATTCTGCGAGTGTACATGGTGTCCGTGCGCCATGTGCGCCTGCACATCGCGGCCGACAGGGTGCGGTCCGCCCTCGGGTACCCGTCCATTGCCATTCCCCAAAATGCGCACACCATCGACATCTGTCCTGCCAGGTTTGCTGGGGCATCCTTTGCCACCAGAACGCCCATGTGGCCACTCACCCTGTCAGTATTCCGCTCCGTCCCCTCCGCATGCGAGTGCATTCCCGAGAACGCTCCTCGCGGAGCGGGTGCCTCCCTCGCGCGTACGTGCTGCAGCGCGACAGCGGTGGGGCGAAGGCGGATTGGTGTCAGCGGCAGTGCGCCGGAGAGAGGGTGGTCGAGGCATCAATGCCATTAATGCAGGTGCCAGATGCTGCGAGCCTCCGCACACTCGCCCAATCAAATACTTCTTGAAGTACTTGCAACCATTCAAAATGCCCAATTATCAATTTAATTTAAAAATAATCGATACCTGTGCAGTCCGCAGCAGCCATTTAAATCAATTGCATTGTTACTGCCCATTCCTCACATTCAGTGCTATTTGGTGTGCCGACGCCAGTGGCATTTGGCTTCGGCAAATACAATGCTACATAAATATGCTGCTGCAGCCCTTGGGGCTGTTGCTTGCAGCGCTGAGCAGCTGCGACCGTGTGCACGCGCGCACACGGCTGCACGCACGTACCGTGTGCATGCGCCACCACATGCAGGCCGAACCAGCAACAGCAAACGACACAGGCATACCACCCAATGCACACTCACCACGCCGTCCTCATCCACCTGTTAGTCACCGCGCTTGTACAGCTCTTGCGACTTGTTGCACCTCAAGGACACAAAAGAAGCCCTTGATGGCGTTGTTGCTGATACCCTGGGCGAAGCGGATGGCCTGCACAAACGCTGGGAACACGACCATGCCGTTCAGCAGCATGTCCGGGTAGAGGGCGCAGGAGCCTGTGATGTCGATAGCATCGAGGCCTTCCACCCCAGGCATGTCGCTGGCGGTACGTATGAGTTCGACCGTCTCCATACACACACGATTCACCTCCTTCCGCCTTGCCGCTGACACGCCCGTGCCCTGCGGGGTGATGTAGAAGGAGGCGGTGCCGGGCAGGTTGGCAGGGCTGGTAGGGTGGGCCAGCCACATGCACCCTCCGCAGTCCGGCACACGCGTGACGTCCTAGGGGGGGATGAAGTGGGTCGAAAACTGGTCGTGAAGCCACTCCGCGCTGGCCCGGACGGTGGTTGTGTACATTGGCTCCGTAGCGGGGCCAGGCTCACGCACCAGCAGGCGGGTGGCATCCAGCTGCACACCTTGGCCGGGGTTGACGGGCACTCCCCAGTTCCGCGACCAGGAGAGCCACCTCATTGTGAGAGGTGGTGTGGCTGCCTTTGGCGTCCGGAGGAAAACTGTATCAAAAGTGTCACCTGCAAAGTGGGTTGCAAACTGGGTCAGGAGAAGGCTCTGAGCTCCTCAGTCCACCGGAGAAACCAAACAGTTTGCAATGTGCAGCGAGGACAGCAGCAGGCACCACACCAGTTTACATCCCACCCCGAGTAGTGCACAGCAGAAGGTGGGATAAGAACTTGCTCAGCGTGGAACAAAAGCGTGGTTGCTCAGCCCTTCGGTGCTTCCTTGTTGGTTTTGTTGCTTGTGTTCCAACTGCCACATTCGGCTGCCTCTCAAGCAAGGGGTGCGCAATCGCTGCCTGGTGCCCCTGCCTGCGCGGCCGCGGCAGCGTCAATGGCAGAGCCACCTCTTAGCCCAGCGCGCCCACGGGCCTGCGAAGGACTGGTGTCTC